>CATQJL010000335.1:0-40090 GCA_958299035.1 Cylicocyclus nassatus
AAGCAGTGGTATCAACGCAGAGTACTCGAGGGCGCCGGCGAAAGGGTGAGGGCTACTGTGCGCGTAGTCTGTACCCAGAATAAGGGGTAATCTCGTGTTTCATTGAAAACGGAATGTTTGCAATGGACTTGATTGCTCCCCTGCGAACCTTCGCAAAAGTGGCCGAGGTCGGCTCGTTCGCCGCCGCTGCCGAGGTGCTGGACCTGTCCCCACAGGTGGTCGGCAAGCACGTCCAGGCGCTGGAGCAGCATCTGGGCGTGCGCCTGCTCAACCGCACCACGCGCAAGCAGAGCCTGACCGACTTCGGCCAGGCCTACCTGGCGCGGGCGCGGGTGATCCTGGAAGAAGTGGAGGGCGCCGAGCAGCTGGCAGAGGTGGCACGCGGACGGCCGATGGGGCGCCTGCGCATCAGCGCACCGGTGACCTTCGGCGTGCATGCGCTGGGCCCGGCGCTGGTGGCCTACATGCAGGCGTATCCGGACGTTCAGGTCGATCTGAACCTGTCCAACAGCCTGGTCAACATCGTCGAAGACGGTTACGACCTGGTATTCCGTACCGGCGACCTGGCCGACAGCGGGCTGGTGGCGCGACGGCTCGGGCCGTATCCGCTGGTCCTGTGTGCCTCGCCGGACTATCTGGCTTCGCGCCCGGCCATTACCCATCCCAATGACCTGAGCCGTCACGAGTGCCTGGGCTTCGCGCATTCAATCATCCGCACCCGCTGGAGCTTCCGCGATGCCGAGGGCAGCGTGCTGACCGTGCCGGTGTCCAGCCGCTTCATGGTCAATCAGGCCGAGCCACTGCTGACTGCGGCCGTCGGTGGGCTGGGACTGATCCTGCAGCCCTACGAAATGCTCTCGGCGACGCTCGCACGCGGTGATCTGGTGGAAGTGCTGCCGACGTTCGAGCCGGTGTCGACCTGGATCCATCTGCTGTACCCGCGCGACCGCCAGGTGACGCCCAAGCTGCGCAGCTTAGTGGATTTCTGCGTGGCGCGGTTCAGCGAGCAGAGCATGGCGCGGCGGTAGCGCGGCCATCGGTCAGCATTGTTCCTGTCTACTGTGAAGGATCATGCCCTCACGCCGCTTCAGGACCGCAACGTGTTGTGCGCTTTCCAGCCAACGCGCGCAGTGGATGGCAGCGCATCGAAGCATTCAACGTTACCGTTGATGTGTTGCCGCAGAGTCCCAGGCGTGGATGCGGCGGGCCGATCCATCATCTAGGATGCGTCCAGGGACACCCGCAAAGGAACTGTAATGAGGGCTTTTGGACGCCTGTTTCTCTGCAATGCGCTGGCCTGCGTGGTCCTGGTGACCGCCTCGGCTTCTCCGGTAGTTGGCGCAAGTTCTTTCGAGCATGCGCATCCACGTGCGCAGAATGCCATCGATGACTGGCTTGCGGCCTTCAATGCGGGCAGCCTCGAGGGGCTGCAGGCATTCGCCGACAGATATGCGAAGCAGGAGGGCAGCACTCCCAAGGACTATCTCGACTTTCGCGAGAGCACAGGCCCGCTGAGCGTTCTGGAAACACTCGAGAGCACGTCCAGCCAGGCGAAGCTGTTGGTGATGGGCCAGGTGAACGAGCGTGCGATGCGGGTGACGGCCGTCATGGATCCGGCCAATCCTGCGCACGTGAAGCAGTTCCAGATTGAGGGCGCTGAAACGCCGGACAAGTACAAGCCAGCTCGGGTGGCTTTGCCTGTCCTGATGGCCGATGCCGCGGCAAAACTCGAGGCGCTGCGGGCGCGGGACGCGCTGTCGGGGGCGTTGCAGGTGGTACAGAACGGCAAGGTGCTGCTGGACTGGCGCGGTGGCGATTCTGATCGCACCGCTGGCATCCCAGTGGGCGTGGATACGCAGTTCCGCCTTGCATCCTCCAACAAGATGTTCACCGCAGTGGCCATCCTGCAGCTGGTGCAGGATGGCAAGCTCAGTCTCGATGACACGATCGGAAAGCACCTGCCGGACTATCCGAACAAGGCCGTCGCCAACAACGTGACCGTACGTCATCTGCTCTCACATACCAGTGGCCTGGGTGATTTCTTCGGCGATGATTTCGAACAGTATTCTGCGTCGCTGAGGACGCTGGATGACTACGTGCAGCGCTTTGCCAAGGATGCGCCGCAGTTCGCGCCTGGCAGCCAGGACAGCTACTCGAACTATGGCTTCATCGTACTGGGGCGCATCATCGAAGCGGTTTCAGGGCAGTCGTACTACGTCTATGTTCAGGACCACATCCTGCGCCCGGCCGGTATGACCGGCACCGGCTTCGAGCCGGAAACAGTGAGCGTTCCGCAGCGTGCCGTCGCCTACACGAAGAAGGATGGGCAATGGCTCCGTGAAACGAAGTCGCTGCCCTGGCGTGGCATGTCAGCCGGTGGTGGCTACAGCACGGTGAGCGACATGGTGGCGTTTGCCGAGGCATTGCGTAGTGGAAAGCTGGTCTCACCTGTATTGCTGCAACAGGCCACCACGGCGCAGAATCACAAGGGCTGGTACGGATTCGGCTTCGTGGTGCAGGGCGAGGGCAGGGAACACCAGTACGGCCACGAAGGCGGTGCGCCCGGATCGAACAGTGCCATCGTGGTGCTGCCCGCGCAGGGCTGTGTGATCGTTGGCCTGGCCAATGTCGATCCGGATGCGATCGGCAACGTGGTCAACTACATCGCGCGAAGAGTGCCGCTGTAGGCCCGAGCGACTGTGCTGCAGCGATGTTGACGCTGGGGCGGGTGGCGGACCAGAATCGGTTCATGAGCCGATTCCTTCCCGTGGTATGTCTGGTCGCCAGCATGGTGCTCCTGCTGCGCGGAATGCAGGTGATACTCAAGGGTGTCGCGGTGATGGCCAACGAAGGTGCCAGCGCTGCGTATGCACAAGGCTACCTGCATGGACAGGCGGTAGCCGGGTGGATGTTGATTGCTGCAGCAGCAGCCTGTGCGCTCATTGCCTGGCAGAGGGTGCGCGCGAAGAAGTGAGAGACGGCCGCATCAGCGCGGTGCCCGCACCATCTTCGTCATCAGGTGTTCGACCACACCGGCCGGGTCCGCCGTGCGACCCACGTGCGTGCTCGACATCTGCACGATCGAGCTGCGCTTGGCGGTGAGGAAATGGAAGCGCGCGCGTGCCGGCAGCTGCGCGATCGGCCCGGCGCTGGCGTCGCCGCGGCAGATCGCCACGATCGCATCCAGCCACGGCTGCAATGCCTCCTGGTCAAGCGCCGGCGCAAACGCGTGCAGGCGTGCCGGATCGATCTCGATGGCCGCTTCCAGATGACGCGCGCCGGGGCAGGACACGATCACTCCGACGTTGATGAACTCTTCGCGTTCCACCCGCGGCACCACGCGGATGACCGCATAGTCATACGTGTGCAGCGTGGGCACGGATGGCCTCCTGCACGAACACCGCACGCACTTTCAGGCGGTGCTTGAGATAGTCGATGTAGCCCTGGCGATAGGCCTGAGGACTGTCGAACGCCGGCTCGTTGACCAGCCAGCTGTCCGGCACCAGGCCGACGATGCGCTCGATCTCGGCATCGGTCAGGCGGGCGGCCAGTTCGGCATCCACCTCGGCGATGCGGCTGGCGAACGACAGCAGCACGTGGTCGCGGATCAGTACGAAGGGCTTCTCGCAGGCGTCGCCGGCATTGGCCCAGTCGTGATGGAAGTACATCGCCGCACCGTGGTCGATCAGGTACAGCTTTCGATGCCACACCATCAGGTTGGGATTGCGCGTGGTGCGATCGACATTGCTGGTGAACGCATCGAACCAGACAATGCGCGAGGCCAGGTCGGCGTCCACCGGCATCGCGGCCGGGTCGTAGTTGATCGCGCCGGGCAGGTAGTCCAGGCCCAGGTTCAGGCCCTCGCTGGCACGGATCAACTCCTGAATTTCCGGGTCCGGCTCGGTGCGGGCGAATTCGCGGTCCAGTTCCACGAACAGGATCTCTGGAATCGGCAGGCCCAGCGTGCGCGCCATCTCGCCGGCAATCAGCTCGGCGATCAGCGCCTTCGGTCCCTGGCCAGCGCCACGGAATTTCAGCACGGCCATGCCGTCGTCGTCGGTCTCGACCACGGCCGGCAGGGAGCCACCTTCCCGTAAAGGGGTGATGTAGCGGAGGGCATGTACGGTGCGCATGGGCGCATTCTAGCGTGGCGCCGGTGGGGCCGTACCCGGCCTGGGGGCAGCGTGAATGCGTGGAGGGAAGCAGGCACGCATTGTGGCAACAGCGTTGGCCGCCGGGGCAGGTAATGTCAGGCTCCGACGCACTGGATGCCTGGCACGGTGCGCTGGCAAGGATCGCGCGCAGTCTTCACTTCTTCCTTCCGTGCACGATGGCAGCATTCGATCCAACGGAGCATCACGCCCGCGTGTGACCTTCAACAGGAGGCCGTCATGCCGCTACTGCGCAGCTGTCACGCTTCACTCTGCATGTACTGCAACGCGTGGTGTTGACCCTGGTCTGACAGGGCCAGACATGCCGGCATGGATGGCCGTCACCCGCAACACCTGCCACGCTTCACACACCGCTGATCCGGCACGCCGCTGCCGTTTCCGGCGATCCATACACCTGCCGTTTCCACGTTGCCGATTGCGATGCCCGAGGCATCGCCTGCGTGGAAGGCCACTGTGTCCACGCTGTCCCTGCAGGCTTTGGAGGTGTACCGATGAGCGACGAACTCAATCCCATGCTGCCGCCGCTGGATGATGCCAAGGTCGAGGAAATGATCGGCAAGCTGGTGCTGGTCGGTGTCACCCGCTATGGCGGTGATGGCCAAGTGCAGGGGCTGGAGCAGTACGCGGGTACGGTGCTGCGCATCAGCGCCGACGAAGGCGTGGTGCTGGCCGACGAGAACGATGGCCACGAGCGCTACCTGCCGCCGATGCTCGACCAGTACCTGCCCGCCGAACCGGGCGAGTACCGCATGCGCAACAGCGGCATGATCGTGGTCGACCCGGACTACCTGGCCACCTGGGACCTGCACGCCCAGCAGTAGTGCCAGGCCACGCCTGGCAGGTGCCGGCAGTTCCCCGGCACCTCCCGGCGCTGCACTTTGCCCCATCCGGCCACTAGTCCTTCCGGCCCATTCACTACAGCCCCTGCGGTGCTAGATTCGGGCCCTTGCCCGTCCTCGGGCGCCCATTCACACCCCAGGGGATAAGGATGCTGATCCGTCGAACCTCTCTGGCGGCGGCCGTTGCCGTTGCCACCGTCGGCCTGCTGGCCGCTGGCCCGGCGCTTGCCGACTACGCGAAGCCGCCGGAACACCTGCTCAAGGTGCTGAAGGCACCGCCGCCGCCGGCGCCGAACGTGGCGCCGGGTGGACAGCGCCTGCTGCTGACCACCGCGCAGACCTATCCGTCGATCAGCCGCGTGGCCCAGCCCTATCTGAAGCTGGCCGGCGTGCGCCTGGAGCCGAAGAACCGCAGCCGCCATGACACCCCTGGCGGCTATGGCATTCCGGCCTGCGTGGCCGACTTCACCCTGGTCGATATCGGCAGCGGCAAGGAAACCAAGGTGAACCTGCCGCAGGGCTGCGCCACCGGCGCGCTGTGGTCGGCCGATGGCAGCCACTTCGCCTTCCAGAACGCGGTCGACACCAGCGTGCAGCTGTGGGTCGGTGATGCCGCCACCGGCCAGGTGAAGCAGGTGCCGAACGTGCAGCTGAACCCGATCTTCGGCAACACCGTGCAGTGGCTGGGCGGCAGCCAGAACCTGCTGGTGAAGCTGGTGCCGGCCAATCAGGGCCCGGCGCCGTCCAATGGCGGCGTGCCGACCGGCCCGGACGCGCAGGAGTCGCTGGGAAGCAGCGGCGAGAGCAGCACCTATGAAGCGCGCGACACGCTGACCAGCGTGCATGACGAAAAGCTGTTCGCCTACTACGGCGCCTCGCAGCTGGCGGTGGTCGATACTGCGGCTGGCAGCGTGCGCCCGGTCGGGCAGCCGGCGCTGTTCAACGAGGTCAGCGCCGCACCCGATGGCGTGCATGTGCTGACCGAGTCGATCAAGGCCCCGTATTCGCATGCGGTGACCTACCAGCGCTTCGCCAACGACGTGGCGGTGCTGGACATCGCCAGCGGCAAGACCACCGCGATTGCCAGCCTGCCGCTGGCCGATCGTGTGCCGGTGCACGGCGTGCCGGAAGGCCCGCGCGGTTTCGACTGGCGCGCCACCGATCCGGCCACCCTGGTCTATGCCGAAGCGCTGGACAAGGGCGACTGGAAGGTCAACGTGCCGCACCGTGATCGCGTGCTGATGCTGAAGGCCCCGTTCAACGGCAAGCCGACCGAAATCACCCGCACTGCGCAGCGCTTCGAAGGCTTCGCGTGGACCGCCGATCCGGCCGTGGCTTTCCAGTACGAGAACGACGAGAACCGCCACTGGATGCAGACCCGCATCGTCGACGTGGACCAGCCGAAGAAGGAAGGGCGCCTGCTGTGGGACATGTCCAGCGATGAGCTGTACGGCAACCCCGGCAACCTGGTCTTCACCCGCCTGCCGAACGGCGCGCCGGTCGTGCGTCGTGAGGGCAACCATGTATTCCTCAGCGGCCGTGGCGCTTCGCCGCAGGGTGATCGTCCGTTCCTCGACCGCCTGGACCTGGGTACGCTGAAGAGCGAGCGCCTGTTCCGCAGCAGTGCGGATGCCTACGAGCAGTTCCTCGGTTTCAGCGCCACGCCGGGCCGCTACCTGACCTGGCACCAGTCGGTGATCGATCCGCCGAACGCCTTCATCCGCCAGCAGGGTGAGGCGGTGGCCGATGCGAAGGCCGGCGAGGCGCAGTTCGCCTCCAGCGCCACTGCGCTGACCAGACTGGTCGACCCGACCCCGGAAGTGCGCCAGATCAAGAAGCAGCTGGTGACCTACAAGCGTGCCGATGGCGTGGACCTGTCGTTCACCCTGTACACGCCGCCGGGTTACAAGGAAGGACAGCGCGTGCCGGCGATCCTGTACGCGTACCCGGCCGACTTCGCCAACGCCGCGCAGGCCGGGCAGGTGTCCGGTTCGCAGCAGACCTTCACCCGCCTGCAGCCGTACCGCCTGATGCTGCTGGCCGGCTACGCGATCATCGACAATGCCTCGTTCCCGATCGTGGGCGACCCGAAGAACGCCTATGACACCTACCTGGAGCAGCTGGAAGCCGACGCCAAGGCGGCGGTGGACAAGGCAGTGGACATGGGTGTGGTTGACCGCAACCGCATCGGCGTGACCGGTCACAGCCATGGTGGCCTGATGACCGCCAACCTGATCGCGCACACCAATCTTTTCAAGGCGGGCGTGGCCACCAGTGGTTCGTACAACAAGACCTTCACCCCGTTCGGCTTCCAGAACGAGCGTCGCTCGGTATGGCAGGCGCAGGACGTGTACCTGAAGGCCTCGCCGTTCTTCTATGCCGACAAGATCAAGCTGCCGCTGCTGCTGGTGCACGGCGAGGACGACGCCAACCCCGGTACCGAACCGTTCCAGTCGCGCAAGCTATACCAGGCCATCCGTGGCAACGGCGGCACCACCCGCCTGGTGATGCTGCCGAACGAGCCGCACTGGTACACCGCGCTGGAATCGAATGAGCAGCTGGTTTCGGAAATGCTGAACTGGTTCGACACCTACGTGAAGAACGCCAAGTGAGATGCAGCAGGGCCGCCCCGGGGCGGCCCTGCTGCTGGCTGCCGCGTGGCGGGGATGGGGAGTAACCGGCGAAGAGGGAGCGTCGATCAGGAGGGTATCACGCAGTCTTGACATCCGCGGGAGGCCCATCCGATGATCGGGCCGGGGAAAACGCATTCAGGGATGACATGCACCAGGGGACGGTAGCCAGTCAGGGCGTCGCGCGCGAGCGCGTGGTTCACGCCCAGCCAGATCTGGCGTTGCGGGGGCTGGTGCTGCTTGCGCAGTTCCATGGCATTGCTGCGGATGCGGAGCAGCTGGCGCATGCGCATGGACGCAACGGCGAAGCATTTGACGAGACGACCCTGCTGCTGGCCGCCCGCCGGTTGGGCCTCAAGGCCCGGATCTCAGCGACGCCGCAGCGGCGCCTTTCCAGGGTCACGCTGCCGGCGCTGGCGTTGGCGGGCGCGCATCCTTTCATCATTGCGCGGATCGACGCCGATCAGGTGCTCATCCACGACCTGGCCGAAAAGCGGCCGCGAACGCTCACGCTGGACGAACTGGGGCAGCGCTATGCAGGACGCCTGCTGCAGGTGACCTCGCGCGCCTCGGTGCTGGGCGAACTGGCAAGATTCGATTTCAGCTGGTTCATCCCGGCAGTCATCAAGTACCGGCGCTTGCTGGTCGAAGTGCTGATCGTCTCGTTCTTCATCCAGATGTTTGCCCTGGTAACACCGCTGTTCTACCAGGTAGTGATGGACAAGGTGCTGGTGCACCGGGGGCTCACCACGCTGGATGTGATTGCCATCGGCCTGGTTTCGATGGCGGTGTTCGACGTGGTGCTGTCAGGCCTGCGTACGTACGTCTTCTCACACACCAGCAGCAAGATCGATGTCGAACTCGGCGCGCGCCTGTTCCGGCATGTGCTTGCGCTTCCGTTGGCGTACTTCGAGTCACGCCGCGTGGGCGACACCATCGCCCGCGTGCGGGAACTGGAAAACATCCGCAGTTTCCTCACCGGGCAGGCGTTGACCTCGGTGCTGGACCTGTTCTTCACGGTTGTCTTCCTTGCCGTGATGTTCCACTACAGCGGCTGGCTGACCCTGATCGTGGCGCTTTCGCTTCCGGTGTATGCACTGATTTCGGCATTGGTGACGCCTGTACTTCGCAGGCGCCTGAATGACAAGTTCCAGCGTGGCGCCGACAACCAGGCGTTTCTGGTGGAGACCGTCAGCGGCATCGGAACGGTCAAGGCCATGGCGGTGGACCCGAGGGTGACCCGCACGTGGGACAGCCAGTTGGCGGGATACGTCAGCGCAGGCTTCAACGTCACCCGCATCGCCACGCTCGGCCAGCAGAGCGTGCAGCTTGTGCAGAAGCTGGTGGCCGTTGCGATCCTGTTCTGGGGCGCGAAGCTGGTCATCGAAGGCAAGTTGAGCCTGGGTCAGTTGATTGCCTTCAACATGCTGTCCGGCCAGGTGGCGGCGCCGATCATCCGCCTGGCTCAGCTTTGGCAGGACTTCCAGCAGGTCGGGATCTCGGTCGAACGACTGGGCGATATCCTCAATACGCGCACTGAGCTGCCGGGAAGCCGGATGGCATTGCCTCCGATCCAGGGCCGGATCACGTTCGAACGCGTCGGGTTCCGCTATCGTCCAGACGCTGCGGCCGTGCTTGCTGATATCGAACTGGATGTCCGGCCCGGCGAAGTGGTTGGTATCGTCGGGCGCTCAGGCTCGGGCAAGAGCACGCTGACCAAGCTGGTGCAGCGCCTGTATTCGCCGGAACAGGGCAGGGTGCTGATCGATGGACACGATCTGGCGTTGGCCGATCCGGCATGGTTGCGGCGACAACTCGGCGTGGTCCTGCAGGAGAATTTCCTGTTCAACCGCTCGGTGCGCGAGAACATCGCGCTGGGCGAGCCTGGCATGCCGCTGGAACGAGTAATCCAGGCCGCCACGCTTGCCGGCGCGCACGAGTTCATCATCGAGTTGCCCGAGGGCTATGACACCAAGGTGGGTGAGCATGGCACGGGGCTTTCCGGTGGACAGCGCCAGCGCATCGCTATCGCCCGGGCGCTGATCACCGATCCGCGCATCCTGATATTTGACGAGGCCACCAGCGCCCTGGACTACGAGTCCGAGCACGCCGTGATGTCGAACATGCGTGCGATATGCAAGGGCCGCACTGTACTGATCATCGCGCACCGGCTGTCTACGGTGCGCCACGCCAACCGCATCGTGGTAGTAGAGAAGGGGCGGATCGTCGAGGTTGGTGCACATGAGGAACTGATGCGCCGGCCGGAGGGCTTCTATGTGCGCCTGCATCGGCTGCAGGCGGGTGCGGCATGAAGCATCGGTTGCAGGCTGCAGGCGATTTCCTGCGACGATATGGGCGCGTGGCCGGTGCAGCCTGGAAGGCACGGGCGCAGATGGAGGCGCCACAGCGAACGGCAGATGAGCGTGACTTCCTGCCCGCCCACCTGGAGTTGATCGAGACCCCCATTTCGCCAACGTCACGCTGGAGCATGCGGATCATCATCGCGCTGTTCTGCGTGGCGCTGTTATGGGCATGCATCGGCCAGCTGGACATCGTAGCGGTGGCTCCGGGCAAGACTGTCGTCAACTCACGGACCAAGGTGGTACAGCCGGCCGAGACTGCGGTGGTGCGTCGCATACTGGTGCGCGACGGGCAGGCGGTGAAAGCGGGTGAACTGCTGATCGAGCTGGAGGGGGCGGGCACCGGGGCGGAGCTCGCCCAGGCTGACGAAGCGCTGACCAATGCACGGTTGGCGGCGCTGAGGCTTGATGCATTGCTGGTGGCCTTCGACACGGGCAACGTGCCGCAGCTGCCTCTGGACAGCAGGCTGCCTGCGCAGCGGCTGGCGGACGAACAGGTGCTCGTGCGCAGCCAGTTCGACGCATTCCAGGCCCGGCGCAATGGCTTGCAGGCCGGCATCCAACAGCGCCAGGCAGAGCTTCACACCACCGAGGGCCTGATCCAGCCGCTGAGCGATTCGGCGCAGATCGCACGCACCCGTGCGGCGGACTATGCGCGCCTGGTGGAGGGCAACTACGTAGGGCGGCATGACTATCTGCTGCGCGAACAGGAACGCATCGCCGCCGAGCGGGACCTGGCCACGCAGCGCAATCGGGTGCAGGAGCTGCGCTCGGCACTGCTGGCGGCACGGGAAGAACTGCGCGTGCTGGTCACCGATACCCGGCAACAGGCCCTTGATGAACTGCGCAAGGCCCAGGAGCAGATCGGGCAGATGGGGCCGGAAGTGGCCAAGACCGGTCAGCGCAACCGTCAGATGACGTTGCGCGCGCCAGTGGACGGAACGGTGCAGCAGCTGACCGTACACACCGTGGGCGGGGTGGTGACGCCGGCACAGCCGCTGTTGGTGGTGGTGCCCAGTGGTGATGGCATGGAAGTGGAGGCAACGCTGCTCAACAAGGATATCGGCTTCGTACGGCCGGGCCAGGCGGTCACCATCAAGATCGACAGTTTCCCCTACACACGTTACGGCTATCTCACCGGTACCGTCGTGAGCGTCTCCCATGATGCGGCACAGGATGAGCAACTGGGCCTGGTGTTTCCTGCACGCATCCGCCTGGACCGTTCCGAGCTGGATATAGGCGGCGTCAAAGTGAGGATGAGTGCTGGCATGAGCCTGTCCGCAGAAATCAAGACGGGGCGGCGGCGGGTCATCGACTATCTGCTCAGCCCTCTTCAGCAGCACGCGCAGGAATCGCTGCGTGAACGCTGAGCGCGATCCTGCAGTGGCTGGCAGGTGGCTGGCAAGCGTGTGCCGGCTGCGGTTCGGCCTGCTGCTGTGCTTGTCGATGTCGGCGATGCTGGTGGGGTGCGGGTCCGACAGGAAAGAGCCAGAGGCCGCACGGCTGCAGGGACGCATTGGTGGAGTCGCGCTGGAGGTGCCCAGAGAGGATGTGTGGATATGGGAGCAGGACCGGGACGCGCGCGCCGACCCCTCGTCAAGCTGCGGGGCACCGTTGCGCAGCGTTTCCATCCAGCTGCGTTGGCCGGAGATGGTGCCGCGCAACGCACAGACCCGGGAGGACTACGACCGGCATCACTCTGCGGGGAACGGCGATTCGAACTGGATTGACATCGGCCTGAACCAGGCAGGCGAGGGCGAGAACATTACGCTGCGGCAGATTCGTGACTGGGGACTGTACCGCCTTCACCATCAAAGACTGCCCGCCGAGGTCACATTCGAGTTCGGTCGTGACGCCGCCCTTGGACTGGAGATGGCCAGACCGGCGTTGCCGGAGAGCCGGAGCTTCAACTGGAACAGGGTCACCTATACCGACAGCCTGGACCCGGCACGCGCACCCACCGTCCTGATCCGCTGCATGACCGGGCCGCAATACGCACCTCCGCAGTGGACGCCACTGTGCGAGGCCTCGCTTGAGCAGCCTGGGCTGCTGAACGTACGCACCACCGTTGTTTATCGTCAGAACCTGTTGCCGCATTGGCGGAAGATCGAGTCGGATGTCCAGGCCTATCTGAAACGCATCAGGTCCCATTGCCCTACACACCGGAACGTGAAGGAGATTGAACATGGTTGAAACGATGACCGCCGAACAGCGTGCAATGGCGCGGGCGATGCTCGACAGCGGCAAGATCGAGGAGGTGTATCAGTTCATCGCCGGATTCGGGCATCGCTATGCCCGGCTGGCCAGTGGCGTGGCCGTGGGCAACATGTTCTCCGGTCTGACCGCACTGGAGTTTCTGGAGGAAACCGCAAAAGATCATGGAGTTCCGGTAGACGATGCAAAAATCCAGGCCGTGCGCGCGGGCATGGCCCGGGGTCTCCTGGATATGCTTGACCAGATCGCCAATGCGGCCGGTGATGTTGTCCGTGAGATTACCGCCGACGAAGCATGGACCTTCCACAATCGCATCTTCACCGAGCTCAATCTGCCGGTCGATTCCTGGACGTTGAATACGCCGTTCAAGCTGCTGGACGAACAGGAGCGTGCCGCCATCTGGGACTCGATGCTCGACAGCAACGGTCGTCTGCCATGGGACACCAAGGCCGGCATCGAACTGCTGGTCGAGGTGGTCAAGAACGCAGAGCACGATCCGCAGGGCGCCGGCACATGGTTCCTGCGCCTGGGGGCGAACGAGGATGTGTACTCGGCATGGCTGGCGCGGTTGAGCACCGAAATGCTGGAGGACGGCTCCGGATGGGTTGCCCGCCCCTTGGATCCCTTCCTGTTCTTCACCGGCGCGCTGATGCTGGATGCCCAGGACGGGGAGTTCAACAAGGACCAGATCCGCGAATTCCTCAATGCCCTGCCCGAGGTGCTGAAGCTGTCGGTCAAGCAAGGGAGCGGACTGACCGCCTATGGCTCGCTGCAGGGTGATGCCATCGACGGTACCGATGAGGCCGACGTCCTCTTCGGCCAGGATGGCGCAGACGTGCTCTCTGGCCTGGCCGGCAACGATGTGATCGACGGCGGTACCGGCAACGATACCCTGAACGGCGGCGCCGGCAATGACGCACTGTTCGGTGGCGCGGGCAACGATACGCTCGACGGCGGTACCGGCAGCGACCAGTTGCACGGCGGTCTGGGTTTTGACACCTACACCATTGGTACTGGCCTGGCCGGCGATCTGGATACGATCGTCGATACCGACGGCAACGGTACCGTGATCATCAACGGCAACGGCGCTTGGGCCAACGGACTCATCGCGACGTCAGCCACCACCTGGGAGAGCGCCGATGGCCAGATCAAGGTCAGCCACTCGGTCGCCAACGGTTCGAAGCTGATCATCCGCAGTGGCACCGACACCGGCAGCGTGATGGTCGACGGCTGGAGCCAGGGCCACCTGGGCATCACGCTGCCCGAGTTCAAGCCCGGCCAGGGAGGCACGGGAGGCACCGGGCTGGCTGATTTCCTCAATCCCTTCGTGAACAGCGTGCCCAGCGCTGCGGTCAACCTGTCCGGTGGCAATGGCCGCGACATGATCTGGGGAACCGCGTTCGGCAGTGGTGACACCCTGGACGGTGGTGAAGGCAGTGACATCATCAACGGTCGCGGTGGCGCCGACATCATCACCGGCGGCGTCGGCCACGACTTCATCTCCGGCCTGGGATCGGGGACGATCGCGCATGGCGGAGAGGGCAATGATGTCCTCAACGCACAGTGGAACTTCGGCTTTGATGTGCGCACGAATTCACGTGTACCGATTACCGAATCCGGCATCTGGCGCGACGTGGAGGCCTTCTTCAGCTGGAGCGCGATGCAGAGGCTGGGACGCCGCGATGATGGCAGCCTGGCCATCGGCTTCGACTATGGCCTGTCGGGCATGTTCGATTTCAGTGGCGCCTCGGTGGCGCCAGGCTGGACGTTCAGATTCCGGCGCCTGGACAATGATACCTACACCCTGGTCTACAGCAGCGCCACCGAGCCGGATGGCATCGCGCTGGGCCAGGGAAGGATCACCACGGAGGGCGGCTCCGGCATCACCTACACCAGCGGTGTGAGCCTGTTTGGCGAAGACGGCAACGACCAGCTCGGTGGCAGCAGTGCAGCGGATTACCTCGATGGGGGAGATGGTGACGATGCGATCAGTGGAGAAGGCGGCCACGATGTGATCCTGGCCGGGGCCGGCAACGACCAGGTGGCCGGCGGTGATGGCAACGACAGCATCGACGGCGGTGCCGGCAACGACGAGATGTGGGGGGAAGGTGGAAATGACCTGATCGACGGTGGAGACGGTGATGATCTGATCTGGGGTGACTACTACCCGCAATCCGGAATCGTTGGCGGCGGCAACGACATCCTGCGGGGTGGCGCCGGCAATGACCAGCTGTCCGGCCAGGCTGGCGATGATCTGCTGTCCGGCGGCATTGGCAACGATCTTCTGGTTGGCGGTACCGGCAATGATCGCCTGGTGGGCGAAGACGGTGACGATGAGCTGCAGGGCGAAGACGGTGACGACACCCTTGACGGCGGCAATGGCGCCGACCGGCTGTTCGGGCAGGATGGCAATGATGTTCTGCTGGGAGGCGAGGGCGCCGATCATCTGGAAGGTGGCGATGGCAATGATCATCTCGATGGTGGCGCCGGCAAGGATGTGCTGATCGGCGGCGAAGGCGATGACACGCTCATGGGTGGCGAGGGCGACGACGAACTGTGGGGTGGGACTGGCAAGGACACACTGTCCGGTGGCGAGGGCGCCGACACCCTGCGCGGTGAAGCGGGCGACGATGTGCTTGCCGGCGGTGCGGGCAACGACATGTTGATGGGCGGCGATGGGCGCGACACGCTCGACGGCGGCGATGGCGACGACGAGCTGCAGGGTGGCGCCGGCAATGATTCCCTGAACGGCGGCAACGGCGCTGATCGTCTGTTTGGTGAGGATGGCAACGACAGCCTGTATGGCGGCGCCGGTGATGACGTCCTGGCCGGCGATGGCGGTGCCGGCAGTTCCGGTGCGGCTGGCAATGACTATCTCGACGGCGGAGCTGGCAACGACGTGCTGTTCGGGCAGGGCGGGCACGACGAGCTCAATGGCGGAGCCGGCGATGACAGATTGTACGGTGATGAAGACAATGGCCCGGGAGGCAACGATACGCTGCGCGGTGGCGCAGGCAATGACCTGCTGTCCGGCGGCGCCGGCGACGACATCCTGGATGGCGGCACCGGCAATGACGTGCTCTACGGTGGCACCGGCAACAACCAGTACCACTTCGAAGCGGGGTTTGGTATCGATCATGTCTACCTGCAGGAGGGCAATCCGGGTAGTGATCGCATCACCTTCGGTTCAAGCATCAACCAGGCCGACCTGCACTACGAGGCGTACGGGCTGGATCTGATCATCCGCCACATCAACGGCGCTGATACGGTGGTGGTGCACAACTACTTTGCATCCACCGGAGCGGGCGGGATCGCAGTGGGCGGCACCGACGTCACCGATCGCGGCCGCCTGGAGGAACAACTGGAGCTGCCGTCGCTTGTCTTCGGTACCGGCGGTGATGACAGCATGCTGGGCACCAGCGGCGATGACAGTCTGTATGGCGCCGACGGCAACGATACGCTGATGGGCCTGGAGGGCAACGACCGGCTGTTCGGGGGCGGCGGCGATGACCTGCTGATCGGTGGTTTTGGCCATGACGTGCTCGACGGCGGCGCCGGCAACGACATCTATCACTACGACTTCGGTCATGGCTACGACCGCATCATCAATCTGGGCAGCGCCGAGGCGGGCACGGACATCATCCGAATCGGCCCTGGGCTGACTCGGGCGATGATCAACAACGTCCAGATCTCCGGCGATGACCCTGATGCTCGCCTTCTTCACCGGCGCGGGGTTCCAGTCACTGAGCCTGGATGGATTCCTTGCCGGGAGCAATCGCAGCCACATCATCGAATTCGACGATGGCACGTGGATGAGCGCCGAGGACTTCGTCGAGACGGCGCGCAGCTGGAACGGTACCGACGGTGACGATACATACACGGCGACCGATGAAGGCAACAACCTGCGTGCCGGTGCCGGCAACGATATCGTCCATGGCCAGGGGGGCAATGATCGAATCTTCGGCGGCGAAGGCGACGATCAGCTGTTCGGTGGCGACGGCAACGATGTGATCTACGGCGATGGCGGCGCGGACGTGCTTGATGGCGGCGCCGGTGACGACATGCTGTATGCCAACGAGTTCGGCGACGGCAGTCCCGATATCCTGCGCGGTGGCGCAGGCAATGATCGCTACTACATCAGCACCGGCTACCAGAGTACTCTGCGTTGATACCACTGCTTGAACTGGAAGGTGAAGGCGTGGACACCGTCTTTGCCGAGTCCTTCTCGTACACCTTGACGGCCAATGTCGAGAATCTGGTGGGCGTGTTCAACAGCAGTACCTGGCATTGGCAGAATCCGTCCTATCCCGGTTGGATCGTGCACATTCCCCGCAGCTTGGTCGGCAATGATCTGGACAACATCATCCAGTTCGGCAAGCCGTCGTACATGGGCAGCCATAGTGGACGTTATTACGTGCTTGACGGTGGTGCCGGCAATGACACGCTGATCGGAACCGAGGCCAACGAAACCTATGTGGTCGACAGCCTTGGCGATGTGATCATCGAAGGTGACTGGGGCTCTGACAACCGCTTCTCCATTGATACGGTGCGTGCCAGCCTGTCCTATTCGATCGCCAATCTGGTCAACATCGAGAACCTCGAGCTGGTTGGCAGTGGCGATTGGGCAGGTTGGGGCAATGCGGGCAACAACACGCTCAACGGCCGCACGTCGATGGGTGCCAACCACCTGTACGGTGGGATGGGCGATGATCGCTACATCATCAGTGCCAACGATACGGTGGTGGAGCTGGCCGGCGAGGGCAACGATACCGTGGTGATTGACGCCATCGAGGATGGCGCGCCACAGAACCAGTGGTTCGATGTCGCCAATTTCGCAAATATCGAGAACCTGGAGCTGGGCAACAACCTGGTGCCTGATGGACGCGGCGCGGGCACCATCAACGGTGGCGCGTTCCATGCGAATCTGCGCGGCGATGCCGGTGACAACGTCCTGACCGGAAACGGGTTCAGCAACGAGATCCGCGGTGGCGGAGGCAACGATACTCTCAAAGGCGGCGATCGTGAGCCGAACACGGTCTACAAGGCCAGCCGGGACTACCTGTACGGTGAAGAGGGCAATGATCTGCTGATCGCAGGCCAGGGCGGTGCGGACCTGCATGGCGGTACCGGCGATGACGTGCTCAGGGGCGGTTATGGCGACGACGATTTCCACTACGGAATAGGCGATGGTCGCGATACGGTGGATTCCTGGGCCGGCGCCGGCCGCGACCGTGTGGTGTTTGGCGCAGGGATCGACCCGGACCACGTCACCTTCAGTCGCAGCGGTCTGGACCTGATCGTGCAGGTCGGCAGCGATCCGAATGATCAGCTTACGGTCAGCAGCTACTGGTATGAGGAGGGCGACAGGCTGGTGGTGCGTGGGGTGATCGACCACTTCCTGTTCGCCGACGGCACCGTGCGCCGCGGCGATCTGCACCAGCTGCCGTACACCAATAAGCCTCCGGTCACGCTGATCCCGTTCGTCGAGTTCGAGGCCATCGGTGAGACCGCCTTCTCGGCGAAGATTCCCTCGGGCATGTTCCAGGATGAGGCACAGGACACGCTGACCTATTCGCTGAGTGAGAACGCGCCAGCCTGGCTGGTCATCGATCCGCTCACCGGCGAGCTTACGGGCACACCGCCCAATGGCGGTGCGGATCTTTCGCTGGACATCATCGCCGCCGACAGCTGGGGGCAGCGCACCACGGCCTGGCTGACGGTGAATGTACGCAACGTGCTGCGGGTACCGACGGCGCGGATGTACTTGCCGGCACCCAGTTCCGCGATGATCTGCATGGCGGCGCGGGCAATGATGTATTGAGTGGTGCAGGTGCCGGTGATCGCCTGTATGGCGGTGAGGGCGACGATATCTATGTGGTGAGCGACCCGAGCCAGCAGGTGATCGAACTGGCCGGCGGCGGTGACGACACTGTTCGCAGTGGCAGCCATCGCTACGTGCTGGGCGAGAATGTCGAGCGGCTCGAGCTGCTGGACGGTGCGTATGAGGGGACCGGCAACCAGGGCAACAATACGTTGATCGGCAATCTGGGCGACAACAGGCTTGATGGCGCCGCGGGGAAGATCGCCTGGTCGGCGGTGGCGGCGATGATACCTACGTGGTCGACAGTGCCGGCGACGTTGTCATCGAGGTGGCCGGCGAAGGCATCGATACCGTGGAGTCGGCGCTGGACTGGCAGCTGGGCGACCATCTGGAGAACCTGGTGCTGACCGGCTCCGGCAACCTGAGCGGGGTTGGCAACAGCCTGGACAACGAGCTGTATGGCAATGATGGCAACAATCGGCTCGAAGGCGGCCTGGGTGCTGATCGTCTGTACGGTGGCCTGGGCGATGATCTGTACATCATCGAGTCGGCCCAGGATCGCGTGTTCGAGGACGAAGGCGGCGGCCTGGATACCATCGAGCGCCGCTTCGAGACGAACCTGATCCTGGCCGACAATGTCGAGAACCTGATCCTGGCCAACGGCATTGTGTCCGGCAACGGCAACGCGTTGGACAATGTCATCAATGGCAACGCTGCGGCAAACAAGCTGAGCGGCATGGACGGCAACGACACCCTTGTCGGTGGTGATGGCGATGACCAGCTATGGGGCGGCAGCGGTGACGATGTCCTGCGCGGTGACAATGGTGCGGACTATCTTGACGGCGGCAGCGGTGCTGATCAGATGAGTGGTGGCGCAGGCAATGACATCTACATCGTGGACAATACGGCGGACACGATCATCGAGCTTGCCGGCGGTGGCACTGACCAGGTGCAGTCTTCGGCTTCCTACACGCTGTCGGCGGATCTGGAGAACCTGTTCCTGACCGGAAGTGCTGACATCAACGGGACCGGCAACGCGCTGGGCAACTACCTGGCGGGCAACAGCGGCAGCAACACGCTCAACGGAGGAGGCGGCAACGACACGCTCAGTGGTGGGGGCGGCAACGATACCCTGCTGGGCGGAGCTGGCAATGACGCCTATCTGGTCGATGCGAACTCGGGCAGCGATGTGGTCGACAATACCGGTGGCGGCAACGATACGGTGTTCTTCCAGAACGGCGTCACCCGGGAGCGGCTGAGCTTCTCCCGCGAGGGGGATGACCTGTTGATCCGGATCGACCAGGCAGCCACGCCGGCGGTGCGCGTGCGCAATCACTTCCTCGGCGGGGACTGGGCCATCGATCAGGTTCAGCCTGACGGAGGCAGTTCACTCAGCGCGGCCCAGATCAATCAGCTGGTGAGTGGCGGCAGTGGGGGCGGATTCGACAAGACCATCACCGGCACCTCGGCGGGAGAGCAGTTGGTGGGCACTGCCGGCAAGGACCTGATCGAGGGACTGGGGGGCGATGACACGCTGTTCGGCATGGCAGGCGACGACACGCTGCGCGGAGGCGATGGCAATGATCAGC
The DNA here is from genome assembly GCA_958299035.1 of Cylicocyclus nassatus. Lineage (NCBI taxonomy): Eukaryota > Metazoa > Nematoda > Chromadorea > Rhabditida > Strongylidae > Cylicocyclus > Cylicocyclus nassatus. The sequence continues at coordinate 19,626 of CATQJL010000335.1, forward strand.
TTGCAGGCGGCAACGGCAGCGCTGCGGGCTCCGGCAACGACCGGCTCGAGGGCGGGGCAGGCAACGATACCCTGCGCGGCCAGGATGGCAACAACGTGCTTGTGGGTGGCAGTGGCGATGACCAGTACATCCATGGCGGCGGAAACGATGTGATCGACAATACGGGGGGCGGCGTCGACTGGCTGTTCTTCCAGAACGGCATTACCACCGGACAGCTTGCTTTCACCCGCGAAGGTGACAATCTGGTGATCGTTGTGAACGGAAACGCCAACCAGCGCGTCACGGTGACCAATCACTTCCTCGGCGGTGACTGGGCGCTCGACTACCTGCAGGCTGCCACCGGCAATGCGCTCAACACCGCGGCCATCAATGCGCTGGTCAGCAACGGCGGCGGTGACGGCGGAGGTACGCCGGGCGCCGGAAACGATGCCGACTACCCGTCCAAGATCAACGGTACGGCGAACGCCGAGCAGTTGGTCGGTACCAGCGGGCGTGACCTGATCAAGGGCCTTGCCGGCGACGACAAGTTGTTCGGAATGGGGGGCGATGACAAGCTGGAAGGCGGCGATGGCAATGATTACCTGTCCGGTGGCAACGGCAGCTTCAGCGGATCAGGCAAGGACATCCTGATCGGTGGCGCCGGCGATGACCAGCTGGTGGGCGAAGATGGCGATGACATGCTCATCGGCGGAGTGGGCAACGACACCTATTTCTACCGGGCCGGATCGGGCGCCGATACGGTGGACAACACCGGCGGTGGTACCGACTGGTTGTACTTCGATGGCATTGATCGCAGCCGCCTGAGTTATCACCGTGACGGCGATGATCTGGTCGTCAGGGTGGATGGCAGCGCCGGGCAGCAGATGCGTGTGCTTCGTCATTTCCAGGGTGGGCAGTACGCCATCGCTTTCGTGCAGCCTGGCGATGGTGACTACGCCATCACCGCCGATCAGATTGCCAGTCAGTTGACACCGATGACGGCACTTCGCACCAGCATGACGTCTGACGCTGCGCCTGCGCCGGAGGGAATGTCGCTGGAGGCCGAGCTGCAGCATCTGGTAGGGGCCATGGGCGCGTTCCGGGCAGGTGCTGCCACCGGGCTCGTTGGCGATGTACCTGTGCAGCTGGCCGATGTCGACCCATCCCTGTGGGCGGGTGCACTGCACCGTCAGGAGGCGCGCGCCACACTTGTGCCGGGCTGATCCGGCCTGCGCATGAGGTGGCATGCCCGCAACGGTTCCGGCAGCAGGGGCCGTTGCGGGCGGGTTGGGTCGATGAGCTTCGGCCGGCGGGGCATTGGCCGAACGGTAACACCAGGTAACAGCCTGCCTGGATTGGGTAACAAAGGGTGATCCGGGCACCGACAGCGGCCGCCACTGGGCTACCCTGTAGTTCCAGCGTAAGTTGTAGGGCGCACCGATGAAGGTTGTGGTTCTTGCTGCATTACTGATGGTGGCGCAGGCGCCTGCGATACACGCCCAGGCCCTGCCTGCCGAGCTGGCCCAGCTGGGGATCATCGCCGGCATGCCTTACGCCAAGGCCAAGCGCCTGCTCGATGCGGCCGGCTGGCAGGCCCAGCCGATGCAGGGCGCGCCGGAATCGCTGGAAGGCTTTCCGGAAGTCGGATGCCAGAAAGGCGGAAAAGAGTGCGTCACGACCTTCGAAAAGGGCGATCAGCAGGTCGCGGTGCGGCTGGGCACTACCCTGGCAGGGCAGCCGTTCGTGCAGGGCGCTGACTGAGCGCCCCCTGCGCTCACGCCAGCGGCAGCCGGTCCAGCGCGTGCGACAGGCGATCATGCAGGTCGCGCACATGTTCGGCCTTGGCATGGGTCCGCGTGGTATCACCAAAGCTGCGCAGATAGGCGCAGGCCGCGAAGCCGGAACTCTTCTTCTCGTATTCGGCAATCCAGGCCAGGCGGTCCGGGTTGTTGGCCTGCTCGGTTGACCACGCGGCCACCGGCGGACGGATGCGGTGCTTCAGGCCGACGCGCCAGGGTTTGGGTGTCAGCCGTGCACGGAAGCAATGCTGCAACCGGCACATGCGCGCGTACAGGGTGTCGGCGCCCAGTGCCTTGAAGAACGCCTGCAGCTGTTCGTCCTCGGGTGGGAACGTGGCGTGCATGGCCAGCACGCGCAGTCCGGCCGGCGTCCGGTAGGCGCGCAGGTGCCAATCCGGATGCTGCTCGCTGAAGGTCGCGACCCGCTGCAGGGCCACACCCTCGGCGCCACCGGCCGCTGCCAGGCGGCGCCTGCGTTGCATCAGCAGCGCGGTATTCACCAGCACCACTGCCGCCACGCCCAGCACCAGTCCCACCAGCCAGTGCCAGAGCAGGGTACCAATGATGGCGCCGGCAAACAGCAGCACCGCCGCGATGAGGGCGGGCATCACGCACCCTGCCGGGGGCTGCGCGTGGTCGATGTCGGCGAACAGCACGTCCGGGGTGTTCAGGCACAGCGCACCGTAGCTGTTGCGGGTGATGATGACATCGCCGTCGCGCCGCACGATCTGCTCGCGGATCGGAACACCTTCCACACCGTAGTTGCTGCGCACCTCACGACGCGGCAGTGCCTGTCCGGCAAGGATGGCGTTGAGGGCTTCATTGGCACGCCGGTCGGCGTGCCCCTGGGCCTCGGCCGGGCCTTCGTCGGACCAGCCGAAGCGGCGCACGACCACCGGCCGGCCGCGGAAACGGGCCTGCAGGCGGGCTTCGGCCCAGTACGCGGGGACGATCATCATCGTGCGGTGCTCCATCATCCGTGGCAGGTGCCGAAGCGAGTCTGGCACAGCGCCGGAGCGGCCGCATCCGCCTGCTGCGGCGGGTCGGGCAGAGTGGTAGATTGCGCGCTTCGCATGCACTCCACCAAGGACGGAGCGATGTTCATGATCCTGCGCGGCCTGTTGGCCCTGGCCTGTACCGGGGCGGTTGGCATGGCCATGGCGGCGGAGCCGGCCGCGCCGCAAATCCTCACCGAGGATGTCACCCGCTTCTACGCGCTGTACGACACTGCCGGCGGCAAGCCCAGCGTTGCACAGCTGCGTGGATACATGGCCGAGGGCTCGGTGGGCCTGGCGGAGTTGGCCAAGGCGCGGCGGGTCACTCCCGAACGGATTGCCGAAGCCATGGTCGCCCAGCCCGAGCTGTACGCCCAGGGACTAAACTGCCTGGCCGAGCTGCCGATGGTGAAGCAGCGTCTGACGCACGTGTTCGCCAACCTGCGGGCGATCTACCCGCAGACCCGGTTCCCGCCGGTGACCATCGCGGTGGGCCGTGGCCGGCCGGTCGGGCTGACCTCGAAGAGTGGGGTGATCATCGGCCTGGAAGCGCTGTGTGCGGCGGATTTCATGAATCCCAATGTGCAGGACCGCTTCGTTCACGTGATCGCGCATGAGTACGTGCACATCCAGCAGACCGGGCTGACCGACTTCGAGCCGGGCGATCCGCATGCGACGGTACTGCGCGTGTCGCTGGGTGAGGGCATCGCCGAGTTCATCGCCGAACTGATTTCCGGCAACGTGGGCAATGGCCGCCATGCCGCGTGGACACGCGGCCGCGAAGTGCATATCGAAAGCGCGTTCGCACTCGACCTCGACAGCACCGACCTTTCGCCGTGGCTGTACAACTACACGCCCGGTTCGCAGGAGCCCTACGACCTGGGCTACTGGGTCGGTTACCGCATTGCCAAGGCCTACTACCTGCAGGCCAGGGACAAGCGTGACGCGGTGCGTGCGCTGATCCAGCAGGACAACCCGAAGACCATCCTGGCCGCCAGCGGCTGGACGCCGGGCATGTGGATGCCGGCGAAGGTGACCGGCGTGGCGGCGCGCACCGCTGCGCGCTGAGCCTTGTGCACAGCGCTAGACTGCGGGTCTGGTCATCTGGAGAATCCGCATGCGTGGATCCGTGCTGCTTGCCGGTGCAATCACCGTTGTCATGGCGCTGAGCACGCCACTGGAGGCGGCCGAACAGGCGGCGGTCAATCCGTTGCTGGTCAAGCCTGTTGAACGGCTGCGCCCGGACGAAGTGCGTTTCATGCAGCAGCAACTGGCCGACTGGCCGCAGCTGCAGCGTTATCGCGACGCCAACTCACAGCTGCCTACGGCAGTGCCCGGTCAACCACGCGTGGTGTTCTTCGGTGATTCGATTACCGAAGGTTGGGGCAGGGAAGGCAGCGCCTCGTTGTTTCCCGGCAGGGGCTGGCTCAACCGTGGCATCAGTGGCCAGACCACGGCGCAGATGCTGCTGCGTTTCCCGCAGGATGTGCTGGCGCTGAAGCCGCAGGTGGTGGTGATCCTGGCCGGTACCAATGACATTGCCGGCAACACCGGCCCGTCCACGCAGGCGATGATTGAGGACAACCTGCACGCGATGGTGGATCTGGCGCAAGTGCATGGCATCCGCGTGGTGCTGGCTTCGGTGCTGCCGGTCAGCGACTACCCCTGGTTGCCGGGCACGGCACCTGCGCCCAAGGTGCGTGCGTTGAACGCTGCCTTGAAGCGCTATGCCGATGCGAAGCAGCTGGTGTATCTGGACTACCACACGCCGATGGCCAATGCCGCTGGTGGCCTCGACCCGCAGCTGGCCGACGACGGCGTGCATCCCACTGCGAAGGGCTATGAAGTGATGGCGCCGTTGGCCGAGGCGGCGATCAAGCGCGCGCTGGATCAGGCAGACTCGCCAGCAACCACTCACCGAAACTGATCACCAGCGGATCTGCGGCGCTGTCCTCATGCACCAGCCAGCTCCAGCGTGGGCCGCGCACGCGTGCATCATCCAGGGCTTGCAGCAGGCCTTGTTCGCACGCACGCGCGCTCAGCAGTTCGCTGACCAGTGCGATGCCCAGCCCTTGGCAGGCTGCATCCAGCAGTTGCCCGGGCTCGGAGAAGTTCATGCCTTCGCGGCGCTGGCCCACGTCGGCGCCGCCCTGTACCTGCCACTGGCTCCAGTCCATCTCGCGCTCGCCATGCAGGGTGAGTCGTTCGTGCACAGGCGTGGCGAGCAGGGCCGGATGGCAGGCCGGATAGAGGCGATCCTGCAGCAGCACCCGATGCTGGCACTGCGCCTGTGAGTCGAGGTCATCACGCACCGCCACGTCCAGCGTCTGCGTGGTCATATCGGGTGCTTCCTCGCTTGTCAGCAGCCAGAGGTCGGCGCCGGGATTCAGGCGATGGAACTCCGCCAGGCGCGGCACCAGCCAATGGCGGGCAAAGGCCGGGCTGGTGTTGACGATCAATTGATTGGGTTTGCGGTATTGATCGAGCCGGCGGATGCCGCTGGCCAGCTGGCGCAGCAGGGACTGGGTGGTTTCCAGCAGATCAAGGCCGGCGTCGGTAAGGGTGACGCTGCGACCCTGGCGGAAGAACAACGGTTGCTGCAGGGCGTCTTCCAGGCCGCGGATCTGCTGGCTGATGGCCGATTGGCTCAGGTGCAGTTCCTCGGCGGCGCGATGGAAGCTGCCGAGCCGGGCGGCGGCTTCGAAGCCCCGCAGGGCGTTCAGGGGTGGCCAGTGCTTGAGCATTTCAGATAAGCAGAACTGTTCAGATGATGGCTGAATCTATCGTTTGTTCTTATGGATCGGCAAGCGCAGCATGGCGTCCATCCCACACCGGCCCTGGAGCCTGTCATGAGCAACCGTCGTCACTTCCTCACCCAGCTGGCGGGCGCCGCCGGTCTTGGCGGCCTGGCCGCCCTGGGTCTGGCCGGCCTGCCGGGTCGCGTGGCAGCGGCAGGTCCGGGCGCAGGCATCTGGCGCATGCCGGACGAGCACGGCCCGCAGGAGCGGGTGTTCCTGGCCTTCGCCGCGCAGCCGCGGGTATGGGGCGCGCAGGCCGATGCGGTGAACACTGCCGTGGCGCGGCTGGCGCGCACCATCGCCCGCCACCAGCCGGTCAGCGTGCTGTGCCGCCCGGCGCAATTGAAGCAGGCGCAGGATCGCTGCGGCCGCGACAACATCGAGTTCCTCGAGGTGCCGCTGGATGACATCTGGGTGCGCGACTACGGCGGCTGCTTCGTCACCAACGGCCGGGGCGGGTTGGGCCTGGTCGACTTCAACTTCAACGGCTGGGGTGGCAAGCAGAGCGCGCGCAACGATGGCGCGGTGGCGCCCTGGCTGGCGCAGGTGACCGGCGCGACGCTGCTGGAAAGTGACCTGGTGGGCGAGGGCGGCGGCATCGAAGTCGATGGCCACGGCACCGCCATCCTCACCGAGAGCTGCTGGGTGAACCGCAACCGCAACCCAGGCTGGTCGCGCGCGGACATCGAAGCCGAGCTGAAGCACCACCTCGGCCTGCGCAAGATCATCTGGCTGCCCGGCATCGCTGGCGAGGACATCACCGATGCACACGTGGACTTCTACGCGCGCTTCGTGCGTCCGGGTGTGGTGATCGCCAACCTCGACAACGATCCGGACTCCTATGATTACGACCTGACCCGCGAGCACCTGCAGATCCTGCGCGGGGCCAGCGATGCCGATGGCCGCCGCCTGCAGGTGCATACGCTGCCGCCGCCGCTGGACGGGCGCGACAACGTGCATACCCGCGACAACGACGATCTGGCGATGGGCTACATCAACTACCTGCCGATCAATGGCGCGGTGGTCGCGCCGCAGTTCGGTGATGACGCCGCCGACGGCTACTGCCAGGAGCTGCTGGAAGACCTGTATCCCGGCCGCGTGATCGAACAGGTGGACATTGATGCGATTGCCGGCGGCGGCGGCGGCATCCATTGCGTGACCAAGAACATGCCGAAGGTGGAGTGAGGGGCTTCAGGCGTCGTCCTGCTTCAACGCGGCATCGGCCGCCAGCAGTGCCTCGGCGGCCGCACTCAGTGGCGGCGACGGCGGGGCCACCACACCGATCGCTTCCATCATCTTCGGCATGCTGAGAAACTGGCGCGCGCGGCGGTCGTAGATACCGGTGACCAGCAGCGCGCGGGTGGCGATCTTCTGTTCGGCGCCGATCAGCACACGCTGCTCCATGATGCCGCGCGAGCCCACCCAGCCGACCAGCCGGGTTTCCAGGGTGAAGCGCTGGAACGGCTTCAGCTCGCGGCGGAACTGGATGGTGCCGGCGCCGACGATCGGCGCCCATTTCTCGCGCAGTGCCACCCGGCCCAGGCCCATGCGCAGGATCAGGTCCAGCCGGCCCAGGTCGAAGATGTTCCAGTAGCGGCCATTGGTCATGTGCAGGTTGCTGTCCAGGTCGTTGGGCAGCACCCGGAACTGCAGCCGCGAGACCCCGAACGGGGCGTCCAGCTTCGGCCGGAACAGGCTGCACAGCAGCAGGTGGAGCAGGCGGAACCAGAGATTCATGGCTATGACGACTGTTATAGAACGGCCGGTACGCTAATCTATGACGACTGTCTTAGCAAGGAGCCTGCCGTGAGCCCGCGACCCTCTGATGCGCCTCAACGCGTGATTGATGCCGCAGCACAGATGCTGGCGCGCGTGGGCCTCAATGCCACCAGCATCCGCGAGGTGACCAAGCTGGCCGAGGCGCCGCTGGGTTCCACCTATCACCATTTTCCCGGCGGCAAGCAGGAGCTGCTGGCGCGCGCCACCCACATGGCCGGCGACAAGGTGGAAGCGCTGCTGGTGGAGCTGCTGAAGGGCGGCGCGGTGCAGGGCCTGCAGCAGTTCCTGGCGATGTGGCGCGAGCGGCTGCTGCGCTCCGGCTACCGTGCCGGTTGCCCGGTGCTGGCCGCTGCGGTGGAGGAGCCAGTGGAGGCGATGCACAGCCAGCCCCGCGCGGCCGCCGCGGAGGTGTTCGCGCGCTGGCAGGGCCATCTGGCCTCCGCCTTCATTGCTGAAGGGCATGCGCCGGCCGCAGCGGGTGAGCTGGCCAGCCTGGTGATCGCCAGCGTGGAAGGCGCGGTGGCGATGTGCCGCGCGCTGCAGGACATCGCCCCGTTCGACCAGGTGGCCGCGCAGTTGCTGAAAGCCGTGGCGACGCCTTGATCCGGCCACACGGTCGCGGGAGACTCGGTGCTGGCCCTGACTGGACGTCGCCATGGACGAATCGCATTGCCGCCACCTGATCGAGCACTACCTGCAGGCCTACAACCGCTTCGACATCGACGCCATGCTGGCAGTGCTGGCGCACAACGTGCGCTTCGAAAACCATAGCGGCGGCCAGCTGACCTTGGTCACCGAAGGCATCGATGCCTTTGCTGAGCTGGCACGGCAATCGGCGCAGATGTTCCGCGAGCGGGAGCAGCAGTTGCTTGGGCTGACCTTCGAGGATGACGTGGCGTTGGCCAGCATTGGCTGGCGTGGCGTGTTCGCGCAGGACATTCCCGGCGGCCCCCGCGCAGGCGCGGAACTGGCACTGAAGGGGCGCAGCGAGTTCGCTTTCGAGGGCGGTCGCATCGTGCGGATCGTCGACCGCAGCTGAGGAGCGGCTGCGGTGGAATCCGCGCAACACCGCCTACGCGTGCGCGGCAAGGATGCCAGCATGCTGCATCAGGTTCTCAAGCGTCCATGCTGCACGATCCGCGGCACCCGGTGGCACCGGGCTGGGGGGCCCGGGCTGCTGCTGTTCTTTGCTATGGAGAGTGGCCCGGCCGGAATGTGGCTCAATCAAAGCGCCAGCGCACACCCGCATAGATGCCGCGGCCTTCGCCCGGCGTAGAGCGTGCTACATCCTTGCCGGCATCGTCATAGCCCGGCGTGACCGTGGCGGCGTAGTGGCGGTTGCCGATGTTGCGCATCTCCGCCCACGCCTGCCAGCGGCCATTGGGTGTGTCGTAACCGATGCGGCTGCCGAAGATCACATGGCTGTCGGCCCAGTAGCTGTTGGCGTAGTCCACCGCGATACGCGAGGCGTACTCGGTATTGAGCGCGGCGTACAGGCCGGAGGCGTGGTCGAAGCGCAGCTCGGCCTGGTAGCTGTGGCGCGGCAGGCCCGGCAGGAGGTTGCTGCCGAAGCGCGCATCGTGTCGGTACCGGAAATCGCTGAAGGTATACGCCTGGCGCAATGACAGGCGACCCGGCGCGGCCTGCCACAGCGTGCTGTCCAAGCCGGCCTCGATGCCACGGTGCACGGTCGGGCTGGCGTTGTTCTCGGCGATGAACAGGTTTGGCACCGGCTGCAGCTCCACGCTCAGCAGTTCGTGGTTCACGTGTGCGTAGTAGCCGGTCAGTTCCCAGCGGCCCAGCGCCGCATCGCCACGTGCGCCCAGCTCAAGCGTGGTGGCGGTCTGGTTCTGCATCGGCACCGGCGCGCGTTGGCGGCCGGTGGATGGGCCATTGCCCGACCCGAAGTACTGGTTCGAGCCCCAGATCATCGACCACGGGTGCGGTGCCTCCACCGAGCGGCTGAGGTTGCCGAACCACTGCGTCTGCGCGCTGTGCTGCCAGGTGAAGCCCAGTCGAGGCGCGTAGTCCCAGTCGTGGTCGCGCAGGCGGCCGCCACTGCTCGGCCAGGTCACCTCCACATCACGGCGGGTGTTGATCAGCGCCAGTCCGGTCTGCAGGCGCAGGCGGTCGTTCAACGTGAGGGTGTTGCTGACGTGCAGGGTGCTGTCGGTGCCGTGGTGGCTAAAGTCACGCGTGCGCGTGCCAGCGGCATAGCCATTGTTGGCAAAGCGCAGCGACTCGCGCACGTCGGCGTCCAGGTCGTGGGTGACGCGCAGGCCAACGTTGGTTTCGCTGTCCAGGCCGAACAGCCGGTGGCGGTGGCGATAGTCCAGCGTGGCATTGAGGTTGGCGTAGTCCAGCTGCTGGCGGTACAGGCTCTCGTTCAAGTCCATCGGGTACTTGTGATAGACCAGCCCGGCCTGCAGCGAGGAATCCTCATCGATCTGCAGCGTGGTGACATTGCCCACCCACGTGCTGCCCGGCTGCGGGCGGCGCGCATCAATGGCCAGGTTGGCCGGGTTCGCCGCACGCGGGTCGTTGCGGATCTGGTCGCGGGTCAGGCGCCCGGGCGTCTCGTGATTGGTTTCGCGGTAGCGAACGAAGAAGCGCGTCTGCAGGTCGGGCGTGATCTGCCAGCCGATGTTGGCCATCGCGCCCTTGCCGTCGCCACGGGCATGGTACTGGTAACCGTCGAATTCGGTATCGGTGTAGGCCAGGAAGTAGTCGACATCGCCACTGACACCCCCCCAGCTGATCCCGCGCTTCTGGTAGCCACGGCTGCCGGCTTCGTAATGCAGTTGCACGCCCGCCGAATCGCGGCCGCTGCGGCTGACGTAGTCGATGGCACCGCCGAGTGCCAGCGCGCCACGCTCGAAACCGTTGGCCCCGCGCAGCACTTCCACGCGCGACAGCCACAGCGGTTCCAGCAGCTCGTAGGGCGTGCCGCCCGGTCCGGTCAACGGCAGGCCATCGATCGACACGGCAATACCCGAGGCGTGCGCGCCCGGGCCGCGGTTGATGCCGGAGCCGCGGATGGAGACCTTGGTGCCCTCGTTGCCCGGCGATTGCACGCTGATACCCGGCTGGTAGGCCAGCACATCGGCGCTGCTGGACAGTCGGCTGTCGGCCTTGGCCACATCGATGACGTTGCTGGCGCCGGGCACGCGCTTCAACGCCTCGCGTGCCTGGGCGCTGGCATCGGCGGCGGTGACTTGCACCGCATCCAGCGTGGTGGCCTGCGGGGCGGCGTGGGCGGTAGCGGCGAGGCCGAGAGAAACGGCCAGGAACAGTGGCGACGGAGTGGGGCGGTACGACGAGAGCGACATGCGGGACTGCTGTAAACCACGAAAGTGGCGCGCAAGTTAACAGGTCGCGCGCGCCGCGTCACCCATCGGCGGCGTATGGCCGCCCGCGCACTTGTAGAGTCGAGCTTGCTCGACTGCTCTTTCGCACTTGTAGAGTCGAGCTTGCTCGACTGCTCTTTCGCACTTGTAGCGTCGAGCCGTGCTCGACTCCGATGCAGAGAAGCAGTCGAGCAAGCTCGTCTCTACAATCGGTTTACGGTGAAGGCTTCGCCAGCGCCTTGGCCTTCGCATACAGCCGATCAGACGTTTCCTTCTCGCCCAGCGCCGCATGGCACTCGGCGAGGCTGTCCCAGGTATTGGCCGAATCCGGATACAGCTCGGTATTGAGGGTGAACACCTTCAGCGCCTTGCGCGCGCCCAGACTCCCGCGGATGGCATAGCCGCTCGCATTGATCGCACGCTCCCGTTCGTTGCCCGTAATCCGCGTGTCGTCGCGCAACCAGGCCCGCATCGCCTGCGCGGCGCCGGCATCATCATCCTGTGCATAGGCGATCAGTCGCTCCGACAGCACCGCATGCGGAAACTCGACAGGTGCGGCCACCGCCATCGTGCTCTCCACCAACGTGCTCGACCACACATTGCGCGCGCTGCCATTGGTCAGGTACACGAACACCCAGTAGCCACTGGCCAGCGTGTCCTTGTAGGCCAGCCGCACCCGTACGCGGGTGCCACCATCGTGACCGACCTGGGTGTAGTCGTCGCTGTGCGTGGTGTCCCAACCAGTGGAGAAAAAGTTGCTGCCGCCACCGCTCAGCTTCTGCGGCTGCCATAGTTTTTCCAGCGTCGCCGTGCGTACCAGCTTTCCGGTCGCCAGCGCCTGCAGGAAACGGTTCATGTCGCCCACGGTGGTCTGCAGATCGGCATGGCCCCAGCCGTAGTTCGGCCACGGATCTTCGTTGGCGGGCTGCAATGTGCCGTCCTCGCCGATGTACGGCACCGCCGCGCGCTGCGCCGGTACGCTGGCTGCGCCCCATGAAGTGCTGGTCATCTTCAGCGGCTGCAGGATGCGTTCGCGCGCGATGGCCGGGTAGGGCTTGCGGTAGTGCGCTTCCAGCAGCGCCGTCAGCACCAGGTAGTTGGCTTGGGTGTATTGCACGCGGCTGCCGGTGGCGAATATGAGTGGTGCTGCACCGGCCACCTTCAGCGCCGAGGCGAGATCGGGTGCCATGCCGTCATAGCCCTTGCTGATCCAGTGGCCGTCGCGGCGGTCGGCGTACTCGCCAATGCCGGAACTGTGGTTGAGAAAATCGCGCACGGAGATCGCCTGCCATGCCGACGGCAAGTCCGGAACATAGCGGCTGGCGGGTGCATCCAGGTCCACCTTGCCCTGTTCCACCAGCTGCATCACCAGCGTGCTGGTCAGCAGTTTGGCCACCGACTGCGAGGCGAAGATGGTATCGACGGTGGCAGGCGCATGCGTGGCCGGGTCGCGTTCACCGCTGGCGCCCTGGTAGAGCACCTTCCCGTTGTGCGCGACCAGTACTGCCTGGCCGGCAATACCGTAGCGTTCGCGGTTGGCCTGCAGTTGGGCGTCGAGCCGGGAAGAAAGGCCGGTAGGGACGTCACGCGCCGAGGCGGGCAGGGCGATGGCCAGGGCGCAGAGCAATGCAGCAACAAGGGTGCGGTACATCGCGGTGATCCGTCAGCGGCGATGGCGCATCTTGGTCACGGCGGGAGATCGGGTCAAGAGCACCGATTCCCGCATCAGGGAGAGCCGGCCAGCGGCCGGCACTACCACACCTGCCAGGGCGGAACGTGCCCGGTAGTGCCGGCCGCTGGCCGGCACCCCTGCGATCAGCCCAGGATTCCCGGCAGATCCAGTCCCTTTTCCTTCGCGCAGTCAATCGCGATCTCATAGCCGGCATCGGCATGGCGCATCACGCCGGTGGCCGGGTCGTTCCACAGCACGCGGCCGATACGCTTGGCCGCCGCATCGGTGCCGTCGCAGACGATCACCATGCCGGCGTGCTGCGAGAAGCCCATGCCGACGCCGCCGCCGTGATGCAGCGACACCCAGGTGGCGCCGCTGGCGGTGTTGAGCAGGGCGTTCAGCAGTGGCCAGTCGGACACTGCATCGGAGCCGTCGGCCATGGCTTCGGTTTCGCGGTTCGGCGATGCCACGCTGCCGCTGTCCAAGTGGTCACGGCCGATCACCACCGGCGCCTTCAGTTCGCCGTTGGCGACCATCTCGTTGAAGGCCAGGCCGAGGCGATCACGGTCGCCCAGGCCGACCCAGCAGATGCGCGCCGGCAGGCCCTGGAACTTGATCTTCTCGGCGGCCATGTCCAGCCAGCGATGCAGGTGCGGGTTGTCCGGAATCAGTTCCTTCACCTTGGCATCGGTCTTGGCGATGTCTTCCGGGTCACCGCTCAATGCCGCCCAGCGGAATGGGCCGATGCCGCGGCAGAACAGCGGACGGATATAGGCCGGCACGAAACCGGGGAAGTCGAACGCGTTCTCCACGCCTTCTTCCAGCGCCATCTGCCGCAGGTTGTTGCCGTAGTCCACGGTCGGCACGCCCAGCGCGTGGAAGCCGAGCATGGCGCGGATGTGGTTGGCCATCGACGCGCGTGCAGCCTTCTCCACTTCCTTGGGAGCGGATACGCGCTTGTCGTCCCACTGCTCGACGGTCCAGCCCTGCGGCAGGTAGCCGTTCACCGGGTCGTGCGCGGAGGTCTGGTCGGTCAGCAGGTCGGGCTTCACGCCGCGCTTGAGCAGTTCGGCCAACACATCGGCGACGTTGCCGAGCAGGCCTACCGACTTGGGCGTACCGGCCTTGCACGATTCGTCGATCAGGCGCAGCGCTTCGTCTAGGTTGTCGGTCCAGGTATCCAGGTAACCGGTGCGCAGGCGCATGTCGATGCTGCTCTTGCGGCACTCGACGGCCAGGCACGAGGCGCCGGCCATCACCGCGGCCAGCGGCTGCGCGCCGCCCATGCCGCCCAGGCCGCCGGTGAACAGCCACTTGCCGGTCAGGTCGCCACCGAAGTGCTGGCGGCCCATCTCCACGAAGGTCTCGTAGGTGCCCTGCACGATGCCCTGCGCGCCGATGTAGATCCAGCTGCCGGCGGTCATCTGGCCGTACATGGCCAGGCCCTTCTTATCCAGCTCGTTGAAGTGGTCCCAGTTGGCCCAGCGCGGCACCAGGTTGGAATTGGCGATCAGCACGCGCGGTGCGTCGGCGTGGGTGCGGAACACGCCCACCGGCTTGCCCGACTGCACCAGCAGGGTCTGGTCGTCGTCCAGGCGCTTGAGCGTTTCGACGATCGCATCGAAGCTCTCCCAATCGCGCGCGGCGCGGCCGATGCCGCCGTACACCACCAGTTCCTGCGGCCGTTCGGCCACGTCCGGGTGCAGGTTGTTCATCAGCATGCGCAGCGGCGCTTCGGTCAGCCAGCTTTTGGCGTTGAGCGTGGTGCCGGTCGGCGCGGCAATGGTGCGGGACGGGTCGTTGCGGGTCATGCGGCGCTCCGGTTCGTTGCGAATTCAAGGCAGGCATTGAGCACCTGCGCCAGGGTGTGGCGCAGCGGTGCGGCGTGGTCGGGGTCGAGCGGGGTGGGCCAACTGTGTTCGTCCACCTGGTCGGGCAGCGGCTCGTGCATGTAGCCGCGGCAGGCCAGTTCCATCTGCAGGCTGTGCACGCCGCCGGCGACGTTGCTGTAGTGGCGTGTGATCCAGCCGCCCTTGAAGCGGCCGTTGCGCACCTGGCTCATGCCACTGATTTTCAGCAGGTTCTCCACTACATCGCTCAACGCGTTGTCGCAGGAGGTGTCCGGTGCGCCGGAGGGGCCGGCGGTGCCCAGGTTGAACTGCGGCAGTTCGCCGTCGAACAGGTGTGGAATGTGCGAGCGGATCGAGTGCGCGTCGTACACCACCACGGTGCCATGGCGTGCGCGCAGGCGGGTGATCTGCGCGGCCAGCGCATCGTGGTAAGGCAGGAAATAGGTATCGCGGCGGCGCGCGATTTCCGCGTCATCCGGTTCGCGCCCGGCGTGGTACAGCGGCTGGTTGTCGAAGGTTGTCAGCGGGCACAGGCCGGTGGTGTTCTGGCCCGGGTACAGCGAGACACCGCTGGGATCACGATTGAGATCGATCACCGAACGTGAGATCGCCGAGCGCACGGTGGTTGCGCCCATGCCACGCACGAAGTCGTACAACTCGTGCACCCACCAGTCGGCATCGCGGCGTGCCAACCACGGCGAGTGGTAGTGGCCGATCAGGTCATGCGGCAGCTCGCTGCCGGTATGCGGGAAGCTGACGATGAGGGGGGCGTCGCCCTCGTGCACGGTCAGCCATTCGGGATGGGCATTCATGCCTGCGGTTCCACGGTCGGCAACAGATCGC
Source organism: Cylicocyclus nassatus (assembly GCA_958299035.1). NCBI lineage: Eukaryota > Metazoa > Nematoda > Chromadorea > Rhabditida > Strongylidae > Cylicocyclus > Cylicocyclus nassatus. The sequence continues at coordinate 34,688 of CATQJL010000335.1, forward strand.
TCAGGCCCTGCGCCAGCGCGCCGCTGCGCACCAGGTTCGTGGCGGTCACCATGTCCGGGTGGAAGTAGCGATCTTCTTCCAGCGTCGGCACCTGTGCGCGCAGGGTGGCGCGCACGCTTTCCAGCGCGATGCTGGAGCGCAGCGGGGCGTGGAAGTCGCAGCCCTGCGCGGCGGCCAGCAGCTCGATGCCGATCACGTTGGCCGCGTTCTCAGCCATCTGCATCAGGCGGCGCGCGCCGTGCGCGGCCATCGACACATGGTCTTCCTGGTTGGCCGAGGTCGGGATCGAATCAACACTGGCGGGGTAGGCGCGCTGCTTGTTTTCCGAGACCAGCGCGGCGGCGGTGACCTGCGGAATCATGAAGCCGGAATTCAGCCCCGGGCGCGGGGTCAGGAACGCCGGCAGGCCGGACAGCGCCGGGTCGACCAGCATGGCCAGGCGGCGCTCGCTGATCGAACCGATCTCGCACACCGCCATCGCCAGCATGTCGGCGGCAAAGGCGACCGGCTCGGCGTGGAAGTTGCCACCGGAAAGGGCTTCGCCGGTGTCGGTGAACACCAGCGGATTGTCGGACACGCCATTGGCTTCGATTTCCAGCGTGGTCGCGGCCTGGCGCAGGATGTCCAGTGCGGCGCCCATCACCTGCGGCTGGCAGCGCAGGCAGTACGGGTCCTGCACGCGCACGTCGTTGTCACGGTGCGATTCGCGGATGTCCGAGCCCTGCATCAGCGTGCGCAGCGTGGCAGCGGTGGCGATCTGCCCGCGCTGCCCACGGATGGCGTGGATGCGCGGATCGAACGGCGTATCGGAGCCCTTGGCCGCTTCCACCGACAGCGCACCGGTGACCAGCGCGGCCTGGAACACGGTCTCGATTTCGAACAGGCCGGCCAGCGCATAGGCGGTGGAGAACTGGGTGCCGTTGAGCAACGCCAGGCCTTCCTTCGCGCCCAGTTCGATCGGCTGCAGACCGGCGCGTGCCAGAGCATCGACGGCCGGCAGGCGTTCGTCGCCGATGAAGGCTTCGCCCACGCCCAGCATCACGCTGGCCAGGTGCGAGAGCGGTGCCAGGTCGCCTGATGCGCCCACCGAGCCCTGTGCCGGCACCACCGGCAGCACGCCCTTGACCAGCATCGCTTCCAGCAGCAGCAGGGTGTCCTCGCGGATGCCCGAAGCACCCTGCGCCAGGCTGACCAGCTTCAGCGCCATCATCAGGCGCACCACGCTGGCCGGCATTGGCTCGCCGACGCCTGCCGCGTGCGAGAGCACGATGTTCCGCTGCAGTGTGGCCAGGTCCTCGCGCTCGATGCGCACGCTGGCCAGCTTGCCGAAGCCGGTGTTGATGCCATAGACCGGCGCGCCCTTGGCGACGATGGCGGCCACGGCTGCGGCACTGGCACGTACCACCGGCAGCGCGGCCGCGTCCAGTGCCAGCGGCGCGCCGCGATAGACCTGCCGCCACTGGGCGAGAGTGACGTGGCCGGGGCGAAGAACCAGGGTGTTGCTCATGTGTTGCTCCAGGAGGCAGGCAGGTCGGGCTGTCCGCGCACCACGCGCGCGTGCAGCGGGTTGAATCCAATGCGATAGACCAGGTCGGCGGGGGCGTCGATGTCCCAGATCGCCAGGTCGCAGTCCATGCCCACGGCCAGTCGGCCGATACGGTTGCCATGGCCCAGTGCACGCGCCGCTTCACGGGTGAAGCCGGCGATGCACTCGTCCACGGTCAGGCGGAACAGGGTGGCGCCCATGTTCATCGCCAGCAGCGGGCTGGTCAGGGGCGAGGTGCCCGGGTTGCTGTCGGTGGCCAGCGCCAGCGGCACCCCGGCCGCACGCAGCGCCGCGATCGGCGGCAGGGTGGTATCGCGGGTGAAATAGAAGGCGCCGGGCAGCAGCACTGCGACGGTGCCGGCGGCGGCCATTGCCGCGATGCCGGCGTCATCGAGGTGTTCGATATGGTCGGCCGAGAGTGCACCGAAGCCGGCCGCCAGTTCGGCGCCATGCTGGTTGCTCAGCTGCTCGGCATGGATCTTCACCGCCAGCCCGTGGGCACGTGCCGCCTCGAACACCTGCCGCGCCTGTGCGGGCGAGAAGGCGATGTTCTCGCAGAACACGTCCACCGCTTCGGCCAGGCCTTCGGCGGCGATGGTCGGAATCATCACGTTGCACACCTCGTCGGTGTACTCCTGTGCCTCGCGGCCCGGCGGGGATGGCATGTGCGCCGAGGAAGGTGGTCACCACGTTGACCCGGCATTCCTCGCCCAGCGCACGCGCCACCTGCAACTGCTTGCGTTCGTCGGGCAGGGTCAGGCCGTAGCCGGATTTGATCTCGAGCGTGGTCACGCCTTCGGCGCGCATCGCCAGCAGGCGTGGGCGGCTTTCGCGGGCCAGCTGTTCCGGCGTGGCGGCGCGGGTGGCGCGTACGGTGGAGACGATGCCGCCGCCGGCACGGGCGATCTCCGCATAGCTGACGCCCTGCAGGCGCTGCTCGAACTCGTTGGCGCGGTTGCCGGCGTAGACCAGATGGGTGTGGCAGTCGATCAGTCCCGGCGAGATCCGCCGGCCTTCGCCGTCGATGCGGGTGGTCGGTTGCAGGTGGGCATCGCTGCCGGCGGTGCCGACATGGACGATGCGTCCGTCGGCGCAGGCCAGCACGCCATCGCGGATGACGCCCAGGCCGTCGCCGTCGAGGGTGATCAGGTGGACGTTGGACCAGAGAGTATCGACGTGCATGGCATCCACAACGCGGCTGTGCTTATATGTCTATACAATATAGGCGTCCATTTCGGGTTGTCCAGCCATGTCCGATTCGCGTTCCCCCCACAGATTCCATGCCGCCCACGCCCTGCTGGCCGGGGGCTGGGCCCGCGATGTCCAGCTGCAGGTGCAGGACGGCCGCATCACGGACATCCGCGCGGGCCAGGGTACGCAGCCGGGCGATACCCGGGTCGGCATCCTGGTGCCGGGCCTGCCCAACCTGCACAGCCACGCGTTCCAGCGCGGCATGGCCGGCCTGACCGAGATCGGCGGCGGTGACGGCGACAGTTTCTGGAGCTGGCGCGAGCTGATGTACCGCTTCCTGGCCCACCTGCGCCCGGACGCGGTGCAGGCCATCGCCGCCCAGGCCTATATGGAAATGCTGGAAAGTGGTTTCACCCGCGTTGGCGAATTCCACTATCTGCACCACGACGCCGACGGCCGCCCGTATGCCAACCGTGCCGAGATGAGCGCGCGGATTGCGGCGGCGGCCGAGCAGACCGGCATCGGCCTGACCCTGTTGCCGGTGTTCTATGCCCATGCCGATTTTGGCGGTGCGGCGCCGAATCCCGCGCAGCGTCGCTTGATCCACGATGTGGACGGCTTCGCGCAGCTGTTGGAGGCCGCCAAGCCGGCATTGGACGCGCTGCCCGATGCGGTGCTCGGCATCGCGCCGCACAGTCTGCGTGCAGTCACGGGCGAGGAACTGGGTGCATTGTTGCCGCTCACCGAAGGCCCGGTGCACATTCACATCGCCGAACAGGTGCGCGAAGTCGAGGCCTGCCTGGCCTGGAGCGGCCAGCGCCCGGTGCAGTGGCTGTATAACCATGTGCCGGTGGACGCGCGCTGGTGCCTGGTGCATGCCACCCACATCACCGACGACGAGCGCGCAGCCATTGTGGCCAGCCAGGCCGTGGCCGGCCTGTGCCCGATCACCGAGGCCAACCTGGGCGATGGCCTGTTCCCGATGCAGGCGTTCGCACGCGAAGGCGGTCGCTTCGGCGTCGGTTCCGATTCCAATGTGCTGATCGACGTGGCTGAAGAACTGCGCCTGCTCGAGTACGGCCAGCGCCTGACCCTGCGCGGGGCGCAATGTGCTGGCCCCGGATGCCACCCGCAGCACCGGTCGCTTCCTGTTCGAGGGCGCACTGCACGGCGGTGCGCAGGCGCTGGGCGTGGCCGCCGGACTGCAGGTCGGTGCCAGTGCCGACCTGGTTGAACTGGACGCTGCGCATCCCGCGCTGCAGGCGCGACAGGACGACGCATGGCTTGACAGCTGGGTGTTCGCCGCACGTAATGGCGCGCTGCGATCGGTCTGGCGCCATGGCCGCCAGTACGTGGCCGACGGCCGCCACCTGCAGCGCGAGGCGATCACCACCGCCTTCGCCGCCGCACTGAAGGGCGTGCTGGGCTGATCGCCCCCGCCACCGAGACCCCATTACGTGAAGGCCAGCAAGTCCGCCACGCTCAACCAGCGTATCCGCAGCGATCTGGAAAGCCGCATCCTCAGCGGAGAGTGGGCGCCGGGCTTCCGTATTCCGTACGAGCACGAGCTGATGGAGCAGTACGGTTGCTCGCGGATGACGGTGAACAAGGTGCTGACCGCACTGGCCGAGAGCGGCATGATCGAGCGCCGCCGTCGCGCCGGCTCGTTCGTGGCGCGGCAGCCGCCGCACCTGGAGCAGGTGGCGCTGGAGATCCCCGATATCGCGATGGAGGTCGGCTCGCGCGGCCATCAGTATGGCTACCGCCTGCTGCGACGTGAACTGCGCCTGGCCGACGCCGGCAATGCCGGTGAAGTGGAGCTGGCCGGGCAGCAGAAGCTGCTGGCGATGCGCTGCCTGCACCTGGCCGATGGTCGCCCGCTGGCGCTGGAACACCGCTTGATCAGTCCGGTGGGCGTGCCCGAGGTGCTGGAGGTCGATTTCAACACCACCGCACCGGGCAGCTGGCTGCTGCAGAACGTGTCATGGACCCGGGCCCAGCACCGCATCAGTGCCTGGGGCGCGGACAGCGCCACGGCCAAGCTGCTGGACGTGAAGCCCGGCACCGCCTGCCTGGTGATCGAGCGCCTGACCTGGCGCGGTGAACAGCCGATCACCCGCGTGCGGCAGGTGTTCCTGGGCGACGCCTGGGATCTGGTGGCGCGCTTTGCGCCTGGGGCGCGCTAGGGGGCCATCCACGCATGGCGTGGATCTACTGGTGCGGAACGGCTGTCGCCTTGAACTCTGTCGGGGCGTGTGTACGATGTGTATCGTCCCTGCATGAAGAGCAGGGAGCTCATCCGGGATCTGGAAGCGGCAGGTTGGACCTGTCGGCGGATTCGCGGATCCCATCATGTATTCGTGCACCCGCAGTGCCCTCACATCATCACCGTGCCTCATCCAAGGAAGGATCTGGGAAAGGGGCTGGTGCTGGCGTTGCGGAAGCTCGCAGGGCTGACGTAGGAGGTCCCATGCGCTATCCAGTCTTGATCGAGGCAGGCGATGAACGTACCGCGTGGGGCGTCGTCGTTCCGGATCTGCCCGGGTGCTTCTCGGCGGCCGACACGCTTGATGATGCGCTCAGCGCTGCGGAAGAGGCTGCGCTTGCCTGGATCGACGCGGCCCTGGATGACGGGCGCTCAGTACTCTGCGTTGATACCACTGCTT
>CATQJL010000336.1:0-41268 GCA_958299035.1 Cylicocyclus nassatus
ATAAGTTTTATAAAGCAATATCAAAAAACACTAACAAAAACCCGACTGATACACCTAGCACGTGGCAACAATTGACCGTTCCTGATAATTTTATCTCTGGAACTTATCACGCTATCAATGGGCAAGAGTTTTATTACGGATTTTATTTGCCGAGATATTATAAATTGAAAACTTTAACTATCACACTTCCACTATCTGCTAACAATAATAATTACGTTATGAAACAAAACGAAGTGCAAAATCTGTTTAATGATAGATTCAAAGAATATATGACACTTGGGAAAAACCTAGAACCCGAATCAATCTGTTCTGTTAAGGAGTTCCCTTTTGCGAGCCGTGTAATTTACGAGGGGACGTATGCTGATAATAATGGCACCATACACAGTTTTAACAACACCCCAGTTAATATACCGTTTGACGTAAAATTTGAAGCAATAGACCCCGAAACAATCGTGGTTAATTATCAATAAAGGCAATGTCTATGATTCAATTCTATACTAGTAATGATACCGATGAACGCAAAGCGTATAACGTATATCGTGCGCTGGTTGAACCGTTTAGACTATCCGTTGCTAGTTTTTTCCAGAATGCAGATATTGACCCTAATATCGGTGCTGTAATGTATAATAATAATGTGATACCGTTCGCCGTTGTTGTGCAACCTAGTTTATTTTCACACGTGTGGGGATTTTTGGTTAATATGATTATTGATTGGGGTGCATTTCAAGTTTTAGATTTTATCATTTCTGTTTATGGGGTTAATGTTGATTTGAATGTGGAACCCCCGATGAACATTGGTATAAAAGTAAATGTCGGACCCGAATATACTGATAATAGTTATTGGATTGGCGGTAAACCTAGATTCATAAAAAACGGAGACCAAAGTTATATAGTTTCAAAAATACAATCAGATTATTTTTATATGATTTTCAAGCGGTCGTTGGGTGATGTTTTAAGTCAACAACAATTAGAGTTTTTGTTAAAGCATCTGCGCCCTGCTGGGGAACGTTGGCAAATTGTTTATGACAAAAGGAGGTAATAATGGCACTACCTGAATATGAATTAAAAAGAATATCGGACTTAGAATTAAACAATCAAATTGAAGACAGTGATTCACTTGCTTTTGATTCTGTCGAAGCAGGGGATTCATTTAGAATCCAGTTTTTGGGTCTTGTGAATCGGATGCTAGCAAAATATGTCGCGAGCAAAGATTTATCCAATTTGTCCGAATTTGATTTGCAGTCATTTATAAATCACCTTGCACAACCTGCAACCCCAGACGATGGGAGCGGTTTAGTATTAAGAACACACGAAAACGAAACCGAAAACGGACTTGGTATTTTATCACAAAAACTAGTCAATTCATTAGCACATATAATAACTGATAAATTTGCCAACACATTAACCCAAGGCGAATTTGAAACCTTGTGCCGTTTATTGGCAGGTGTTGAAACTAGAGAAAAAACAGGGACTGCGGATGGGTTGCTCACATTGCGCGATTTGTCCAATTTATCCGAAATCGGTAAGTCTAATTTGAGTAAAATTTACAAAAAAAGAATAACCCAGACTGGGGATTCAATAATAATAACCCCCGAAATGCTAGGCTTTGCAATTGAAGTTGTCTTGACAGGTCCGATTCGTTCTGTTGTTTTGCCAACGATTGCCGACGCGGACAGTGATAAATTACACCAATGTTTATTGATTGTGAAGCGCAATAAGTTTTTAATTTACACCGATTCATTTACACGCAATGGCTATGTGGTTCGTGGTGATGGTGAAGCGATGCCACCGCTTTCTGATACTGATAAAAAAAGCGATGTTATTGAGTTCTTTTGTGAATGGGATAATTTAACAACAACCCCGACTTGGAATTATGGTTATTCAAAAATAGGGCATTAAAATGAATACATTCCATCATTTGCCAGTTAGAGAATATTTTGAAACGCACGGCGCAACGGACGGACAGATTGTATGGCTTTGGGAACGAGACGTGCAACAGGATTTTCAATTATTCAAAGTGGTAAATGGCGAGAATGTATACGCTGGGACTTTAAGTGCACACAACAACGATATTTTTATCCCTGCGGAACTTTTTCCAAATGCGAAAAGCACTTATGTATTGCTAGATTTATACTGTATAACAACTGGTGGTGTTGGTTCTGTTGCTTATGGTTCTGGAATTACAGGTGGTTATTTGAGTGGCGGTTCGGGTGCGTGTTTAGAAATGCGGAATGTTAAATTGAGAATGAGAGATTATGCAAGAGCCCCCATTAAATATCAAGCCACTGCAATTTCAAAATTTCCAGGTAGTTCGGGACGTGCAGGCGCAGGCGGTGTTTATTTGTTACCAACTAATGATTATATGAATCTGAATAATTTTAATCTTAGTGCGGTTGATTATGCTAGTGAAAATGTATATATCCCGCCACGAATGTCAAAGAACACAATATTATCAATGGCAAGTGGTGGAAATTCAAAACGAAGCAGGTATGATGTTTATATTGGAAATGGTGCAGGGATTATGGAACTTCCGAGCCGTTCGGTTATACAACGCCACGTGCGAAACTTAGAATTATACGAGAGAGACAAATCATTCCACGTTGGTGATTATTTTAGGTATTCAACTAATCCAGAATTGGATTGGGGACAGCCTTATAAAGCTACATCTGATTTTGTTGCGACTGAATGGAGTGTTGATGTTGATTATTGTGAACCAATCCCCGTATATGATAATGATACAGAGTATAATGTGGGTGATATATTTTGGGCCGAATATGAACATATGTATGATGGATATTACACACAATGCGTGCGAAAATTCAAAGGAGATTTTTACAATAATGTAGTTGGTGAAGGGGACTGGTTGTTTAATAAATCTGATACTATTGTTAATTTTAGATTGGGAAAAGATGGTGCGCGTGGTTATGAAGCCCCACCAGGATTAAACCGTCCAGATTTTATTTATCCAGAATCAAGAATAACCCCATTGAATAGACTATGGGTTGAAAAAAGTTTGAATTGGGGTTTTGGTGGCGATGGCGATAGGTATAGTTTAAGTCCGACGGGTGGTGCTGGTATTGTTGCTATATTCAAGGGGTTTGCGGAATGATACAAATGTATTCACCTGAATTTGCTAGAGATGAAAACGAATTAAAAGCGTTTAATGTTTTTAATGCGCTGGTTGAACCTTTCAAAATTGCAGTTCAAAATTATTATGATAATGCGGAGCGTTCGGTTGAATTGGGACGGTTGTTTTTTGAAAACGATTTTTCACCAATAACTAAGATTTTGCCCAGTGAACAAATTATTATGATGTATCACAGTTGGCACGAATTATACAAAAACATAGAAACCTGTGATTATATGATTCAATTGATAATTGATTTATATAAACTAGTTGAAATTGATATTGTAAAAGTTGCACCAAAAAATATATCACTACGAGTTGCAATAAAAGACATAGTAGACTTTTGGTGGAATAAAGACGAAAATTTGAATGCGGAAATAGAGCCCGAGGTTGAAACGCAATTAGATATATTAGTGCTTGATTCAGATTCAACGGGGACTGATGATGCGACAGGTGTAGTATTAACAAAAGTTGCAAATTATTTACCAGTTGATTCGTTAATAAGTGTTTTGAATGATGTTATTTATCCTGGATTGTATTTCAAAGTTGAGTTAAAAAGTAATGTTAGTGTATATTAAACATAAGGATTAGAAAATGCCATTACCAATTAGAACAGTTAGAGTCCACGATTTAGATAGATTGATAACAACCCCCGATATTACATCGCATCAACCGATTCTTATTCCAGTGTGTAGTGATGGTGATTTGAAAAGCACGCTTTCTGTGCCCCTAGATTCTTTTGTGCAATGGTGCCTAGATACATCAATGGCTAATAAGAGTTTGGATAATTTGAACGCAACAGGACAGGCGGTTATTGATTCAAAACGTGATTTTTTCCATACAATTGAACAAGATACGGATTTCAATACGTTTACAGGCGATGGAGTATACAGATTAAATATTACAGGTGCGGTTGAATCACACAGCCCAGTTGGTGCTGGTTATTATATAGTTTACGTTGATAGCAATGGCACTGATTTGATTGAACAACAGGCGCGCAATTTAACCGAGAGTCCTGGTTCAGTTTATAGAAGACAAAAAACTGGGGGTGTCTGGAGTGAATGGGCTTTAATGACAATTGATTTGACTAATCCCGTATTTTTGAATGCACCGAGTGTTTTGAGTGAGGGAACAGAAAAGAATCAAGTTGCAACGATTGGGCAACTTGAAAATATTGCAGGTTTTCAAGCGAATAAATACATTACAGAGGGCGTTATTGTATCTGGAACGCCAACAATAGCAGGCGATGTTTTGACGGTTCCAAGTGGCACAAAATACATAACAAATGCAACACAAAATATAACACTTGATTCTGATGTTGTAGCAACGATTGATTTAACTAAAGTACAATATGCGTTTATTGATAATGTGAAAACGATAAAAGTTTTTGATTATTTTGAAATTGTTATGGATGCGCCCGAAATAACAGAACCTGGGTGGGTTTATTATGTATTTAGCAATAACATCTATATTGATTCGGATTATAATCAACTGGAATTATGTCCAGTCGGGGTTATTAACAGTGGAATGTTAACAATATCAAAACTGGTTCAATTTGCCAATACCAACGTGGTGAACGAGATTGCAAAAAAAGTAGAGAATAAAGCAAATGTTGATTTGGATAACCTGAGTGAAACTGGCGAATCAAAATTAAGTGGGATGTGTTTACCTGATTATTCAAGTCCTGAGAAAACAACTGCAAAAAGTTTTACCGCTACAAAAAATGGGATTGCTTTTGTATATTTCACAGTTCGCGAAAACTATTATATTGTATCTGTGAACGGTGCACAAATCGGATATTGTGGTGGTAGTTATAATAATTCTGATATTTTGACAATTCCACTAAGTGCTGGGGATGAGATAACCTGGAATTTAGATTTAACAGCGGAAATTACTTTTTTCCCGTTCAAAAAATAAAGGATAAAAAATGAGTTTTTGGATTGCATTTGTTGGTTCGCCAGTGCTAGTTATTATGATTCAATCGATTGTTGCAGGGATTAAAAATCGCCACGATAATCAAATTAAAGAATTGAATAAAAAACTGGAATCTATAAATAAAAAAATTGACGGTGTTGATTTAAGTCTGTTGCGATTGCAAATATTAAATTTGATTCAACACGACCCGAAAAACAAAGTGGCAATTCAAAGTTTATATGATAAATACACGGAATTTGGGGGAAATTCATACATTACGGACTTGGTGAACAAATGGAAAAAAAACAAATAAGTTTTTGGCAGTGTCAATGGTTGAAAGACGCAAACGGCGATTGGAGTTTTGCGAGAGTTTGCGCGTTCGCATGTATTATTGCAAATCTGATTTGGAGATTGTATATTGGGATTGATAATATCAATAATGTATGGCAAGCGGTAGTTGGATGTTGCGGAATGATTACTGGTGTATTATTATGGTTGATTGAGATATTTAGAAAATTGCCAAATTTTGAAATGAAAATCGGGGATAAAGAATATAAATTAAAAAAAGGCGAATTATGATTTTATACAAAGCAAAATATACAGAAAAGAGAGTGTTTTTGATTGATGGTGATAATCAAAAATATATTCCAGATTGTGTTGTTTTTGGTTTGGGTGAGGCAAAAGAATCAACCGGGATTATTGTTGCAGATGAAAATCGTTTTTATTATATCCCGTTTTTTATGCAAAATGTTAAAGATTCAATTGGTGAGATTTTGAAAATACTGGATGAATTAAAAAATATTTGCAAAGTGTTTTCTGATAATGCAAAGTCCTTAATTGACGATAAAACTACAGTCGTGGGAGAGGCGAGTATAGTAGTTTCAACGGTGACGGGTGAAAAAATCGGGACCGATATTGCAGAGATTAGTAGCAAGGTTGACGAGATTAAAAACGAAACTGACGAATTGTATAAGTCTCTAGTCTAGTGTATATTATATAATAACAAAAGGTGCGAAAAATGGCGGATAAAAAATCAATTTATACCACTAATGAAAACGGTGAAGCCTGTGTAAGGTTGACTAAAACAACAGGGAACACAAACGATATTACTTCAATTTATACCACTAATGAAAATGGTGAAGCGTGCATGAGAGTGACGGGAATTGAAGGTGGTGGCGGTAGTGGCGCCGTTGATTCAGTAAATGGCAAAACTGGTAATGTTGTTTTGACTGGTGCTGATATAAATGCTGAAATTTCGGAAACTACTAACACGGTTCAAGAGCACTTGCAAAAAATATATGATTCTGCTGAATTGAAAAGTAATAAAGTAAACGAAATCACAGATGATAATAAAGAATCAACTGAAGGTTATCCAAGTAATAAAGCAACGGTGGATTATGTAAACAAAGCAGTTGGTGAAATCGCAACGTTCTTTAGGTTTTCTGGATTTTTCTCAGTCTCTGCCCCTACGGATGGCCGTGAGGGCAATTTGTGGAGTATGGAAATCAATATGCCGACTGAATTCCCAATCAATGTAAAGATATTCACAAACGGACACTGGACTGATTCGCCAGACCCCTATACACCTATTGCTGGTGATTTATGGACCAATACTTATGATGGCTATACCTATTATTATGCTGGTGATAGTTGGCACAAGGTTGATGCTGATATTTCCCCTGATAATAACACGATTGAGAAAAACCAAGAAGGAAAACTGCAAGTAAAAGATGGCGGTATATCTTTACAAAAGATAGCGAATCAAAGCCCGATGAATGCTGGTAAAGTATTGTCTGTAAATTCTGATGGTAATATTGATTTGGCATTGCCTAGTGGTGGCAGTGAAGTAAAAGTTTATAAACTAGTTGATGGCTATGTTTTAGATGAAGACGATGAAAGAGTTATTTATTCTGTTGTAAAAGAAAATGCCAAAAATGCTGTTTTTGTTGACGAATCTGCAATGTATGCCCGTGCTTTTAGATTTGAAGGTATAAAGAGTATGGGTGGAAATGAAGTAATTATAATAAAGTGCGCCGCCGATATAAATCCAAGCGAAACATTAGCAGGCAGTATTTTAGCGGTACTAATGCCAAACGAAGACAATACTGCAACAACTTATGTGTTTTCAAATTATGGTGGTATTTATCTTGATACTGATATTCAAGTTGCACAATCTTTTAATGATTTAGATGGTAAAAGTTTTGATGTGATGACTGGTAATGGAATTGCGAAAGCCATCAAAAAAGCACGTGGCAAAACTAATATACCTACGTCTGGCAATGATGTAGTTGAGGAACTTGGAGACTTTTTGGTTGCGAAAGAACAAGGTGCCGAAAACGAGAAAAAGAAACTAACAGTTGGCGCTAATGGACTGATATATTTGGCAGGTGCTAAGAGGATTCGCGTTGCTTGGGATACAAAAACTGTAGGTGATAATTATGTTATTTATCCAGAATTATCGAGAGACCAAATTATAGATGCGGTCAATATGTATAAAAACGACCACGAATGTCAAATTTTTGAAATGTATGACTATCAACAAGCCCTTATATCTTGCGCACAGATTGTATCTGTTGGCTGGAGTAATAGTGATGCTAATAGTATGGATATCGTTGTAATGTGTGGCGGTGGTGTAAATTGGGGTTCAGATTCTACTCAACCTTGTCTTGCCTGGTATAGTATAGATAACTTTTCAGAAGGTATTACAACTAAGGTATTTCCATTAGAAGCAAGTATCTCAGCAGAGCAATTTGCGTCCCTTTTGACTACAACATCTATTGGAAATCTGGAAACAACTAACAAAACAGTGGTTAGTGCAATAAATGAAGTTAGTAAATGCGAGTATTTTACCCCGTCTGATGTCTTTACCACTGTTAGTGGCGATTTGCTAAACATTGCAAATTGCACAAAGACCAACAGGTGCTTTGTATCAAATGGAATTGCAGTTTGTAATTTCTATTTCAACTCATCAGTAGCCAGTTCCACAGCTGGGTGGAAACATATGTTGCATTGGAATACAGGATGGAAATACAAAATTGATAATTCTGCAGTATCTGATATTGCGGTTAGATGTTGTGGTAGTATGTGGTCAAATAATGCCTATGTCAATATGGCTTTTGATGTGTATCCTGATGATAATTCAGGAATGGCAACAGTAGGTATCAAAAGTTATTATTATAATAATATTATAAACCAAACAGGTGGTGTCAATATGTCCTTGACATTCCCAGTTGTGAAAAGATAAAAAGGAGTGAAAAATGAAATTAAAAGAAGTAAAAGTAGCGATTAGTTTGTGGCAAGCAATCAAAGATGTATGGGCTGGTGCTTGGGGTGAGTTTGTTGCAAATTGGAAACCGTTGTGGGAACAATATAAAACAATCATAGGTCCTTTTATCAAGGGGACTTTTTCGTACGCTTGGGCAATTATTAGTGGATTTATCACTATAATTAGCAAGGGTTTATATGGCACTGGTAAATGTGTTTTGGATTGGTTGATTGCGTTGATAAAAAAGGCATAAAAATGAAAAAGTTTTTTTTGTTTTTTGTTGTGATTGCGCTGGTGGGTTGCGGTGGTAAAACTACCGCAGTCCAGTCAACAGTGGACGTTGCAAAAAATAATATTGATGTTATTGTCTCTTATAATCGTGATTGTAAAACGGTCGGCGATGTGTGCAAAAAAGAGATTGAAAATATCAATAACATTTGCAAAGAAACAATTGAAAACGAAAAAACAAAAGCATATAAAAATGGGGCACGGGCTGGAATGATTGCAACTGCTATAATATTATTATTGATATACTTTTTTGTAATAAGGAAATTTATAAAATGAATACAATAGATTTTGTAAACAAAAAATTTTTATCATTTGGGCAACCTTTTTTAACTAGTTCGGAAAAGGAAATGTTACCGGTAAATACTGATGATTTGGATGCAGTTTATAAAGCGATGTTTGATATTTTACAATCAAGAAAAGCAACACAAGCGGTTTTTGAAAAACTAAAGGCGATGGCAGTTCTTGATAATGTTGATTTGAACGGTGCGAAAACTGATAAACAGTATTCATCAAATATATTATTAGGATTTGGAGTTGATTAAAATGGCAAATTTTATAACTAGTATTTTTTCGGGCGCAAAAAGAATAATCGGGGGCAATTATAATTCTGATTTGCAGGCTATGTGGTGCCTTGATTTGCAACGAGTGGATTTTGTTAAGTTAAAAGTTTTTTCTTTAATGCAAAAGATTTTTACCGATTGTTATCGGTATTCAACGAAATTAAAAGACAAAGACAAAGAGCGTTCAATGTATGATTCATTAGTTTATACTAATTCGCAATACGGTTTAATTTCAATGCTTGCGTGGAACATTGCAAAACGTGGAACGGTTTATTTAATCTATGACCACGGTATAGTTCGTGAAGCGACATTTGATGAACGTAAAGAAATTGACAAGGATTACAAAACAAAACTTAGTTATAAGTTCGGAATTAAACTAGATTTTACAAATTACGCGATTGCAAAATTACTAGCGCATTATTTCCATCAAATTTACACTATTGAACAAGCCAATAATAATTCAATATCACTTGGGGGATGTATTCAGTTAAAAATTAAAGGATTGAGGCAAAAAGTCGGATTTGTTGAATCTCAATCGGATGAAATTCAAAAACAAGCAAAACAGATAACAAAATACGCTAGAGACGGTAAACCGATTATAATTGATTCGGATGATTCGCTTGGGCAAACCGAAGCGGAAACTAATATCAACATAGTAGAATCATCACGGGACAGAATATATAGAGAATTAGCTAGTGTGTTGGGTGGCCCTATATCATATATTACCGGTGAAGATGAGACAACAAACGGCAGTGGTATATCTTATGAGAGACTTGATGGACGTGCTGAAGAAATGATTCATAATTTTTGGTTGACGGTATTCAAACCGATTATTGATGCATTGTATGGTGAAAAAATTGAATTTGTGTCGCAAAAATGGCAAACTATTAAAGAAAACCTGGGGACGGTTGCTATGATTGAAAGTTTACAGTCTATCCCGGTTAACATCAAGGCTAGTATTATTAAAAAGTTAATCGGTGATAATTCGCCTGATAAAAATAACGAAGTTGAAAAAGAAATTGTGCAACTGTTGGAAAATAAACCGATGGAATTTTAATTTTACAAAAATGAAAAATGAAATACACCCCGATTGAATTAAAAAAACAACTTAAAGGTTTTATTTTTAATGCCGATGATTTTTTGCAAACCGTCCTACCAAAGGGCTGGAATGATAAACGGTTGCTAGCGGTTAAAAATAATATCATTGGTGAAACTAATTTATTGACTGAAACGCTCGCGAATATGAGTGCGCTGGGGTTAAAAGATAAAGATTCGGTAAAAGATTCTATTTTTGAATTTCAAAAAAAATATGGAACGGGTTTAACGGATGATGATAATTCAACTAAACTCCCGTCTGGTCAACAAGTTTTAAGGAATCGGGTTGAGTGCGATTTGATTTATAATAACGCCACGAATTGCGAGGAACGATTTGTGGGGCGCAGGTTTATGTGGTTGCCGTCCGATTCTGAAAATCCGCGACACACCCATATGTTGCGTTATGGTAAAGTTTATAAGGTTGGTGCGACTGGACTTCCAAAAGATGACGAATTCCCCGGAAAACAGATAGGGTGCAAATGCGGTTATCAATGGGTGGATGATGACCCGAATGCCGTTGTTGAGAAAAAAGTTAAAAAAAATGTAAAAAAAGATAAAAAAAACAGTTGACACCGTCAATAATATAGATTATAATAATGGCATAACAAAAGAAAAAAAAGAGGAAAATATGAACGAAGTTTTAACATTGAAAAAGAAACTGAAAAAGCCTGGTTCTTAGAAAGAAATGGCACAAAAATGAGGACTCCGAAATCATTATTGAAAAAAGACGGGACATTTGGTAAAAAATTTGATGAAAAATGGGAAATAGCACAATTAAATGCAGAAACAAAAAAAGCCCTAAATTCTGGATATTCTTTTAATGCTTCTCAAGAAACCGAAAAGGCGGTTAAAATTGAGTTTTCTCTTAATTTTTATAATATTGACAAAGAAAAAAAAGCATTTTTCTGGGTCCCGAAATCAATCATAGAAAAAAACAATGGCAAAATTCCCGGCTGGTTTATTGATAAAAAATTGCAAGAAGTTCAAGATTTTTATAGAAATTTTGGTGGGTATCACATTGAAAATGCAGGCTTTTGGCTAGCATAAAGTGCGAGTTTAGAAAATCAAAAGTCCCCAGATTTTTGGGGGCTTTTTTTTAGTGTATATTATAGTAGAAAAAAAACAAAATTTGTATTTTTTTCTATTTTGGCGGAAGTGCGTGGGGGCAACCTCTCAACACTTGAACACAAAAAACAAAGGAGTTAATAATGTCAAAATATTTAGGTATGCACATCCAACGTGGTAAACTTGATGCAGTAGAAACAATGTATGCGGATAACGGTGTTGATATCCCAGAGGGCCGTGCCGTTAAATTGACCGCAAGTGATACGGTTGCAGTATGTTCACAGGCTGGCGATGCTGTTTATGGAATCGCAGGCGGTAAACGTGCTGGGGTTGGTGTTGCAGTGGTTCGCAATGGCAAAGTATGGGCCGAATTAGCAGACGGTATAACACCAACATTGATGGCACCTGCTTATGCTGATGCAAGTGGTAAAATAACGACTGCCGCACAAACTGAAAGCACCAATAATGCTTTGGTTGGTTATTTTGTATCGGCTGAAGTTGCAACCGATGGCGTTCAAAATACACCAAGTTTTACAGAATCGGTTCGTTGCGCGCAAATTTTCGTTGATTTGTAAAAATATATTCTAGGTGGTTAATTCCACCTAGAACAAAAATCAAAAGGTTATCGCAATGAGAATGATTAAATTGGAACGCTTGGGATTGTTGAAAAAAAACAATAAACCCGTAAATGTTTTTTCTGAAAATCACGAATCTGAAAACAAGAAAAACAAGAAAAAATAATTTTTAGTGTATATTAAAAATGAAAATGGTTAAGAAAACTTACCACCGAAAGTTTTCAAAAAATAAAAGGTAAAAAAATGTCTTCAAATTTCCGCAGTCAAGAAAAGGAAATAAAGGAATTATTGAATCAAGTTGAGTTTTCTTATCCTTTGTTGGCCCCAACGCTTGGCACATTAAAACAGCACGACGTGAAGGATGCTGATAAAATTTCCTTTACAACGATTGACCTGGATAAAGATTCGGTCACCCCATCTTTAATGCATCCAGAAATGACTGAAATCAATCACATAAATGCTGGGACACGCACTTTTGCATTCCGTCCTTATTTACTTGGGTTGAACTATCGTGTGTCTAATTTGCAATCTGAAACTGATACAAGCGGGGTTTTAAGTGCCGCAGTTCGTGAATTATCAATTATGTTTGACACGCAAACAATTTTAGGAACTAGATTGAATAAAGGCTTGATTTCATCTCGCAGTGTTGACAATCCTTATTATGATGTTTTGACTGTTGATACAACGGTTAAAGCGGCTGGCAATGTTGATGGTAAAATATCCGCATTAAAAGCATTGTTTACAAAGATTGAAGATGAATTCGCAAGCAAGAATTCCGCACGTGCAATCACAATATATTATTGGGGTGATGCGTTAACCGCTGTATTCAATAGCAACAATATGTCAACAGATTCAACGGTTCTTGCGGTTGCAAAACAAGTATTCACAATCCCTGTGAATTTTGTTAAATTGCCAAAATTGGCACTGCAATCAAAATACGTTAATGCAGCGAAAGCAAATGCATTGCCTGCCGAAAATGGTATGGTTGCAGTTGATGCTTCTTCAATTCGGATTGACTACGTTCAATTACCTGCGCCAATCGCAAGTGGTGAAAACGTTGAAGAAGAATATCAATGGTATAAAATGCGCACTGGTTCGGTTTCCGTATTACCGATTCGCGAAGCAGGTATCGTATTGCAGGCTGTTGATTTTAGTGCTTAGAATCAATTTGAAAATTAAAAAAACACTACTCTCAAATCCCCGATTTATTCGGGGGTTTTTAGTGTATATTAAATATGAGAGTAGTAAAAAAATGGAGTTTATAAAATGGCTAACGAATCCTTGTTATTAAATTTCGTAGTTCCAACAACGATTAGAGACGTGGTGCCGTCCGCTGACTTGTCTTGGTTAAAAGATGTTGTTGCGCTGGTTGAACCGTTGAATTCTGATGTTGAACCTGGATTTTACGAATGCACTAATAAAGCACAGATTGAATTATTGACTAGTGCTAAATGTTTTGAATTGCTAGATTCTGGGATGAAAAAAATACTTTTATTGGTTGCACCGTCCCTTGATATTGCAAAAAGTTTTTTGGATAATGATAAAGAACATAGGTTTATGACTTTATTGGTGGACCCTGCTTTTGATGATATTACGTCCGCATTATTGTGGGACCGTGAATATGTTATGGGTTGGGAAACAACTGACAAATCAAAAGCAAAAGCCGTCGCAGGTTCAAAAAACACTACGGTATTTTATGATTCTGTTGATGAATACGGTATTTTGATGTATCGTGCATTCGGGCAATTCTTGTCTCAGAATTCCTGGAAAGATTTACAGTTAACACGTCTTGATGATTCGGATTCGATGGGGATTAAAGATTTGGGTGAAGCTGAAGATTTGTTCAATAACAAAATCTCATTTGCAATTACCGACCCTGAATATAAAACTTGTCTTGCGTTATTCGCGTGTGGTGGCTTTACGATTACTGCCCCTTACGTTTTAGCACAAGCAAGAATTCAAGTCCAAAGTCTATTCGTTCAATATCTGAGTTTAAGAAATCCAAAATACACAATTCGCGAGGCGGGATTGATTGAAAAGTATCTAAATGATAATATGGAACAAATCTTTGTTCAAAGTAACCTTACAGAAAAACTGAACATCAATGTTGATTTAGATGATTCTTTGAATGATTGGTATGTATTGGGAACGATGGAAATGAAACGCCCACGCGCTATCTGGCGGATGAGGCTTGATTTTTATCAAGATATTTTGCAATAAAAAAAATAAAAGGATAAAACAATGGCAAGATTAGCAGAAAAACAAATATTAAAACAAATTCGCGACGTCGTTGTTGAAGTCGGATTTGTTGAAGGTGCACCAATTCCATTAACGTCTGTTGACCAGGTTGATTTTACTTGGGGCGAAAGTCGCAGTGTGGCACAGGGGTATTCCAATGCCCGTTCTCGTGGATTTGGTATATCGTATCTGGATGGTAAGGACCCTGATACCTGCGATGTAACGGTGGTTGAATGTTCTTTGGAATTATACAACAGAATCAAAACCGCATGGCAAAATGATGAACGTATTGACATTATTATCACGGTCAACGGTTCAAAAGACCGCATCGCTTTTAACAATGCAGAAATAACAACGAATCCTGCCCAGAATTCAATTGGAATTGGTAGAGACACAATCCAGTTTCATTTAGTTGGTGCAAGTTTTGATGTTGATTACACGGTTGAGGAATAACAATATAAAAAACCCCCCGATTAAAAAAACCGGGGGAATACCTAGTAGAAACTGATTAAGGCTACCACAACCTTAATCTATGTTTTGGCTTTTTGAATGATGTGTTCAAAAAGCACATAAACTAATCCCTTAATTGGAATCTGATACAGATTATAAATATTTTTTTGACTTGTCAAATAATTTTTTTATAATTGTGTTGAATTTGAATACAAAAAACTTTTCTCTCTCTCTCTACATTCTTACTTTTGTGTTCAGATACTTTGGTAAATTGTGGGTGTTTTTTTTTGTTGCGTTATAAACGAAAAAAATCAATAATTAAATTAAATCTAAGTGTCAAACCTTTTCTTATCTAACTCATCCTCAATGGCTCTTAGATTTAATTCCCTGTCCTTTCAGATTCCTTAAACAACCTACATTCTTTTTACGAAGGGCAGGGGCTTTTTTATCACAAAACTTGCAACCCCCATTCGGCTAATTTTTCAAATCCACCTATTTTTGTAATATAATATTTAGCATTTTCTACAATCATATTAAATGGCACAGGTTCACCATTCACACTAACATACGTATCACCAATGCTACATATTGCATAGACTGGTTTTTGCAGTCTTTGTGCTTCTAAAAAACAATAAATATTAACAGAACAATCCGCTTTTGACAAATCTTTGCCGTGCATAGTTCCACCACCCAGCGGTTGCGTAATTCCATAAAAATCAGATGACAATTTGCGTCCCGTCACCCCAGTATCAACATTAACACCACCCGTCCAGTTTCCCAACGGGTTGATTTTTGTGGAGTCTGGTATTATTGATTTAATTTCGTCATTATCAACATTAGACCAGCATATAGTCTTTTCCTTTGTATTTTTGTTGATTAAAATTTTGCCATCATACGGATATTTTTTATAAAGTTTTTTGCAAATATCTAATGCCTCTTGATGAATTTTAGGCATTGGAAAACCTGCAAAAACTCCATTATCGCCACAACGCAAAATCTCTTGATTAGATGCCAAGAATATATCTTGTGGCACTTCAATATAATCAACGGTTGCAATATCCTTGTTTGTAATGCGGGCAACTATATCTTGAACGCTTTCAATACTTAGATGTGTATTAGTTTCGGCAGTTATCACACATCGCCCGTGCCCGATTAAAACTTCAAACGCACAGTGTGCATCATTATAAAAAACAGAGCGTGGATTTATACTATAACTACAATCAACTAACGCACCTGCGATTCGGTCAGCGATTTTATCTGGATGTGCCATTGACACTTTTTCTGTGATATTCATCATTTTTTTTATCCTTTTTTATCTTTTCTTTTTTCTTTGTTTTTCATTTATTTTATCACGGTTGCGAATCTGATATTGCGACTGCAAAATTCTCAATTTTTCGCCACGTGCGGCGACTTTTAGTAAATCGCTGGTATAAGTCCAGGGATAATTAAAAACAGTATTCCAGGACCGTTTTTTGTGATATTCTAATTCGCCATCTGGCAATAAAAATAAAAACGATTTATCCTTGATTGGCTTGTCATCCGAATAATGCCAAATTGTTTTTGCAATGTTTCTCATCTTGATTCCTTTGGTTGTAAATAATTCGTGTTTTGGTTTAAAATAATTCGTGTTTTGGTTGTAAATGTTAAATGTTTTCCCTTTGGCAATAATGCGTTATTGTGCTTGGTTTTACTTTTAGATTTTTTGCAATTCTATATCGCGTTATTCCTTTTTCCCTCCATTCTTTAATTTTATCGTGAAACGGGGCGACTTTTGATTTACTTTCACTTCCATACGGGCGTCCTAATTTTTTACCGTTTTGCCGGGCGCGCTCAAGCCCCTCTTTGGTTCGTTGCACTATCAAATCACGTTCCATTTCTGAAAACGCGGCGAATAATGTGATAAGTATTTTACCAACTGGACTCGTATCAATCTGCATATTCTGTTTTACGAATACGCACTGTGCCCCTTTGGCAATAATCGTATTGCAAGTATTTATAACGTCTGCTGTGCTTCGCCCTAGCCTGGATAATTCTGAGACTATGATTTTATCATTTGCCTTTAATTTTCTCAAAATCCACCCCAGTTTACGTTTTTTAGCAAGCACTGTTCCACTAATACCATCGTCAATAATTTCGCAATCAACGTGTAATTTATGGGCAACACAATAATTCATTACACCGATGCGCTGGGACTCGTAGTCTTGTTTATCTGTTGAAACTCGGTAATAACAATAAATCATTATACCCTCTCTGGTTAATAATTGCCATCTGCGACTTGATAACACGTAAGTCCAAGTTCTCGCCACATTTTAACGCATTGTGTCCTGTCTTCATAAAATTCGCGATGTTTTTTTCTTTTAACAAATGCAGGCGGTGGGTGCAGTCTGCGATTGTTCCGTCTATATCAAAAATAAAAATCATTTTGCTATCTCCTTTTTTTCTTTTCTTCGTTTTTCAACAAGTCTTTTCTTTGCAGGTCCGTTTTCGCTATTCCATAACGCAATCGCATTGTCTTTTTTCAATCCCATAAAATTATAACGGTTTTCCCAGTAATAACCGATTGATTTCGCATATACCACTTTGCAATTACACATAACATACCACATTCCCTCAATCTGTTTTATTTCGGGCAATCTGCCACAGTTAACACAAGTTTCAACAAACATTGTTACATCTTTTTGTTATCAAATTTCGCTATTAAAATACGTCTCTTGATTCTTTTTATATTAAATAGGTGACTTGAAACAAATACCCCAAATATCTTTTTGGTTGAAAATGTGGACTTTGTTTTTGGATGCAATCCTATTCTCATAATGGAGAGTGATTTGTTTTTATTGGCGATTTTATAATTGATGTATAAACTATCGGTGGACCGCGATTTGTATATAAACACATTTTTCCCAAAAACAAATCTATATTTTTTCAAAAATATCCAGGTAATAATTTTCTGTAATTGTATTTTCATTTTTTTCTCTCTCTGCGGTTATTTTTGTTTTCCTTTCGTTTCTTTCAAAAAACGCAAAGTGGTCTGTTGTGGGTTGGTGTCAATCAACATTTGCCCGCACTCTGGGCATATTGCCCAGTAGTGTTTTAATGCTCTATAGCAACAATCATTTAGTTTCATAGTTCGTCCTCACAGTCTTCACTAATTATTCTTAATGTCTCGCGGTCATCGTCTGTAATTTCATAATTATCAATCTTGATAATTTGAGATTTTGTAAAGTTATTTCGAATCCCATTCCAATAACATAGACACTTTTTTTCTGAACTTTCACGCAATCGCCAATAATTATAGGTTTGGTCAACGGTAATACAGTCGTTTATTACATTCTTTTTTATGGTGTTTATTTTGTTGTTTTGATTGTGGGCTATAACAACGGCACACATTGCAAGGGATGTTGCGGCGACGGTGGTTTCTATAATGGTAATTAGATTTTTATTTTTTTTCATTTTCATTCTCCTTTTAGTTTTTTTGTGAAATAAGTAAAGTTTTTTGGCATTTTCTTTACTTTTCCCCATAACAAGTAAACTTTTTAACAAGTTGGTCGCAAATTGTGTTCAACTTAAGTTTCAAGTTATTTTCCCTAGAATCTATTTTCATCCTTTTTGTTGTTTTGTTCTAATTTCTTTTGAATTATTTCCTCAGCCTGGCGACTTGTCAAATCGTCAATGTTTGGTATTTTGAAATAATCTAATAATGCAGGTATATTCTGCACAAGTTGCAGGATTATTTCTTTCTGGTCGGCGGTAATCTTTTCCACTTTGACAGGTTTCGTCTGCGGGCGGTCCATAGCCTTTTCGCCATCGTCATCATCATCGGTCATCACCCCCAACATACTTGCCAACGCATATCGTCTGGAATATGTAATTCCAGAACCAAGTGCTTGTGGGTCATTCTGTTTCGCACACATTATCGGGCATTCACTTGTTATATACTGTCCACTTGTATGAATGATTGTTGTATGCACTTTGTTGTTAATGATTGGTTGTAGACAAATAAGACCGTTGTTATGTAAAGCACTTGCAACTGATTCCCAAACACTATTCAATGTTGCGTATTTGTTTTTGAAAAACGGGTTGTTAGCATCTCTAGAAGCAGTCATAAATTGAGTTTGTGCTTTTAGTAATGCCTGTGCCAACAATTCAATATTTTCTGATTTTTCCATTTTTATATCCTCTTTTTTTTATTTTATTGATAACGATTCCGACTGTTCTAGATGCGCCACTTTCGTTTCAATGTTATCTTTTTTGATTATAAATTCACCATTAGCGTTCATTAGTTCTTTTAGTTTTGTCTTAATTGGTGTTCTAACAATACTACAGTATTCGTCTGGAAGAAGATATTCGTCATCAACAACCACTTTTGCGGGGTTTTTGCGAATTGCTATCGTATAAGTGCCTATTTCTTTTTTATTTTCGCCACTGGAACATAAATATGATTCCACTGCGGTTTTTATCCAGTCCGCTCTCTTTTCAAGGGTCCGGGCTTTTGAGATAATCCGTTGTGCCTCAGATTTGTAAAATTCAATTTTAGATTTTAATTCACAAATGTAGTCTAGGTAATGATTAACAGTTTCTTCCGATTCGTTTATTAGTTGTTTTTTGGCATCCAACAAGATTTCCGAAGTTTCAGAATCTGTGTTATTATCCAGGATGTAATCAATTCTTTTGATTTGTTCAATTTGGTCATATATTTTCATTTTTTCCTCTTTTTTTGTGTTCTACGATTTATATTATAATCGTAATTTTGTTTGTGTCAAGCGAATCGCTTATTTTTTTATTTTTTGATTTTAACCCATCGGGTCGTCCATCCCTCCTGTTTTAATATTTTGTAAACGCGGGCACGTGAAACATTGCAGAGTTTCGCAACATTTTTCATAGTTTCACCATTGTTTAATTCGGTTATTATTTGTTCTGTTGTTAGTTTAATTTTAATTTTTCCAGCCATCGTTAGACTCCTGTTGTGTTGGTATTATGTTTAATCCGTGTTTGTATTTTAATTTTAACAATAATTCGGTTGTGGGGTCCGTAATTGTTGTTATAAATTTTGCGCCCTTGTATAATTCAAAACTTCCAATCATCGTTTATCCTTTGTGTTTTTGTGATTTTTGCCCAGTTCCGGACTTTGAAACTGAGTATTTTATTTTGAATTGCAATCGCAAGTCCCTCAGTCCAGGTCAGATTGTTGAACTTGCAAAACAAATCGGGGCGGGTTTTAATTGCATCATTAAGCATCCACCGCAGCGACTGTTGTGGATTAAGCATCACTTGGTTGGTGGCAACGTCCACCAGACTTTGGATATTGTTGTATTTCCCGCTGGAATCTGGAATCACACCAGCATTCGTCAACACTGTTATTAGTCTATCATATGTGTCTTTGATTGTGTAAATCCTGGTTGTCGGCGTTGTGTAATTCGGGGTTGTTATTTCATCAAATGTGTCTCTGAATATTTTTTTATCGTCAACCCACGTTTCCAAAATTGCAATAATTTGATTGAATTTTGGCGGTGTTATGGAATTTTTTTTCGTGAAGTAAAACCGAATAACCTTTGCGATGTCTTCTGCACGGTATGAAATCAAGGCTTTTTCCTGGTCAAAATCCAGTTTTATCACCACTCCATAAATATCGCCAACCGTTTTTTCATATAATTCTTTTTTCATATTTTCCTCTTTTTTGTTTATTTTGCGTTTTTAAGCCATCTACATGCGTGTTTTTATTTTTTGGCTATAGTTTATCATTTTTTTTATTTTCGCCACTGTGCGTTGAAGTTTTCCCCCTTAGCGTTGATTTTTTAATCGTTATTGTGTTCGTGTTTGAATTGTTGATTTCTTTTTTTTCTTTTAACGAAGTAAATTTATTTTTAATATTTTTTTTAATTAAATTTTTATTTTTAATTAAAATATTTTTTAATTTCTTAAACTCTATGTCCGTAACATTTCCCATAACCTTATCCACATCCCTATCCTTATCCTTTTCCTTAACCTTATCCACTTCCCTATCCTTATACTTATCCTTATCCACTTCCCTATCCTTATACTTATCCTTATCCACTTCCCTATCCTTATACTTATCCTTATCGGAGTTATAGGAGTTATAGGAGTGAACATTGCTAACATTGCTAACATTGCTAACATTTCTAACATTTCTCTTAAAGTCCACTAAACCTGCCATATACCCTTTACGGTATATGGTATGTTCTTCATCGTTATCCCATTCAATATCGGTAATAATTATATCCCGATGTCCGACCCTATAACCCAAATTATACACTTCTATTTCTTTTTGTGTTAATTCCCGGTATTTCATCACCTTTCCTTTTTTTAATATCCTTCGTGTTGGAAGTATTCGCGGTATGTCTTTTTTTTATTTGATAATTTCATCAAAAATGTATGTCTCACCCAGATTTCTCAAATTATCCGGTAATAATTTTAATATTTTTTTTGCGTTCATTTTTTTTCCTCTTTTTTTTTGTTGTTTTTTTTATTTACCAAATCCACAACCGTCGTGCAACAACATCAGTCCTGTTGCCAACGTTGCAACACACAATGCCCAGCACATTATTGCGACTCCGCCTTGACGATTGCTCTCAACAATCAAAATCCACCCTGTGAACCCGATTGTTGTAAACAGTATTCCAATAATATATTCAATTGTTTTTTTCATTTTTTCCTCTTTTTTTTTGTTGTTATTTTATTTGTTCTTTTTGAACATTCCCATTATATATAATATTATTGACGGTGTCAACAATAATTTTACTTTTTTTTTATATTTTTTTTGCTTTTTTTACAAAAAGTCCAGAAAATCGCGGTTTTATTTTTTTCTTGTTATATAACTTTTTTTTGTTATAATTTTTTTTGTATATACAAAGATGAAAAAAAGACCCGGAAAATTCGTTATGTTATATCTGTCTCATCCGACACCGCAACGGGTTGAGATTTTGCGTCAACGCGTAAAAACCTGGAACTTTATTGACCGTATGATTGAGAGACGACTCAAGCCATTAAAAGATTTTCGCAAGATTTCACAATATATTTTTGGAAACGAAGAAATACGGACCGCCATCAATCAATATTGGAAGACTATTGAAAAACACCGTAATCGGTATAAACAGAAAGAGCTTGGGGCCGTCAAAACTTTTTATAATAGGTGGAAAAAGGGCGTAAATGACAACTAGAACAATCTATTTTAGAAACGAATCGGAAGTTGCCGAAGTTTTGGAATACATCCAGTCCATCCGTTATTTGCACGATTTTGCCAATAAACCACTGGTATTACCTGGCAAAATTGAAGCAGTTTTAGAGGGTGCCGATTATCCAGATAAAAACTTATCACAACGCGACCGCCGGATTTTGTATGATGAAAATTTTAAGTATTTGCTAGGGATTTACCAACAAATTCAAGACAAAGCGGAAAAAAAAACGGTTCAAAAAAGTATTGATGGTGGCACTTCGCAAATCTGGACTGATTTAAGGACGGAAAGTGCGGTTTTCCCTATTAAATGTATCTATGTGGAGCCACGATATGCCAATTTCAAAATTCAAAACATCAAATCGCGAATCTTTTAATAATTCATTCCTAACATCATCGTATAATTTTGTTTTTTCGTCTTTATTTTTTGCTTTATTCTCAATCGCTACGATATGCAAATCCAGTGCACGACCGTATTTATGAGCACTATAACCCGCCCCAGTTTTGCTATTTATATCACGCAACCCACAATCTACCAATGCCCCCGAATTAACAAAGCACGGTCCATATTTTTCGCGAATTAAGTCCGCACATTTTAATAACCTGTCGTCAAAAATTATCCAGGCGGTGCGTTCGTTAATTTTGGATAACAACCCGTCCCCCACAAGTTCTTTTATTGTGAAATGTTTCGGTTTATACATTTTTGACCTTTTTCAAAAAAAATCAAAAGCCCCATTTGCACAAAAAAAAGAAAAAAAGAGGTTAAAATGAAACGCTGGGGCTTTTAGGAGTCTTCAGAAACTTGACCTTACTAAAGACAACATCATTATTGCAATTTTTGATTTTTTAATCAAGTGTTTTTTTTCTTGATTTTTTTCTTTTTGCTTTTTTATAATCAAAAAAAAATGGATATTGAAAAATTAAAACAACAAATCAAACTAGAACAAGTTCGTTATCTATACGTTCAAAATATCCCAGCGCAACAAATAGCACTGGTTTTTTCTAATGACCATATCCCACCAGAATACATTTTTAATCAAAAAAGACGGCGCACAAAAGGAAAACAGTTCACTAATGTTTATCTCTATTGCAGACCTTTTTTTGTGTGGTATAATGGTAAAAAATATTTTTCTCATATAAAAAATGGAAAGTTAGTTTATGAATCTTTACCTTTAAAAAAAGAGACCGAAATTATGTTGCTAGATTTAGTTAAAACAATCATTGCTAAAACTAAAAACAAAGACCCACGATATTCGTATGATTTATTTGCAGACGTATATTGTGCCTTATTGTTGAAGTTTAGAGAAGTTGACACAAACCGCTCGGCCCGCGATATTTTTAATTGGTTAATAACGACGGGAATAAATGCAATTAAAAACATCAACAAAAGAACATACAATAAATGGAATTATTACGAAAAAGATTTAGGCAATGACAAAAAAAGAATTGAACAGTTTTGAAAAGCACGCGCTAGACCTTGAACAGTTGGATGAATGGTGTAAAAAAAACATAGAAAAATACAAAAACGAAACTGGCGAAATTGTTTTTGATGGTGAACCCAATGAACAGTTTAATAATCTTGTTGATTGTTATGATAGGTTTCTGGATACCAAAAACAAGGCACAGTCGCGCGCCCCTGTTAAAATCCAAGATATAGTGGCCGACGAAGATGCAATACAGGCCGCCTTAAAAACTTTTCACGCAATAAATGAAAAGATTCAAAAACAGATTGAAAACGGGGTGGACCTTAGCAAAAACGATATTACTTTATTGGTTGAAATGATGAAAGTTTTTAATGGGATTGGATAATGTCTTTTTTTCCTAAATTGCAATTTTTGAAACAAGAAAACAAAAGCAGTTTGCTTAGTTTTTGCGATTTTGCAGTCAAGGTTGGATACAACAGACCAGAATCGTTCCAGACCTTGATTTATGATTTTATAACACAAAATAACGAGCCGCGTCTGTATCTTGCAACGCGAGGAATCGGCAAAACAATACAGGGAACGATTCTAACCAGCGCATATTTACTTTACAAAAACCCGAATTACACTATTGGAATCATTACAAAAGAATCAAAAAGAACGCAGGAAATTGTTAAGGCAATATCAGAAGCGTTAATTGCAACCGATGTCCCTTTGGTTGATTGCAATGCTACGTTGCTCAATTTATCACGCAAAGCCCCATCAATCAATCAAAGCAATGTGAAAGGTGTAACGATTGGTGGACGTGGATTGAGAGGGTTGCATCCCGATTTGATAATTATGGATGACCCAGTTTCGGAAGTTGATGCGTGGAGCGAAGCAGAGCGCAGACTTGTTAAAAGCAAATGGGATGAAATAAACAAATTGAACAGCAATATATGTGTTATTGGCCAGCCAGTGTCTAATAAGGATTTGTATTCCACTTTGCGAGGCAATATTTTGACTTTTGAGCAAACGTGGGATGATATACCGAATGAGTTTTTCGGCACGATTTACAAGCCCGATTTGGATAAAATGCGCTTGACAGTTTCGGAACGTTCAATACAGATGTCTTACTTTCTAAATGTTCCAGACGATCCGTCGCTTGCGTTTTCAAAAATTGAAACTATTGATTATTGTTGCCCTGAAAATCTTATGTTTATAGACCCCGCAACGGGCAAGGGTGATTACACTGGTATAGCAATAGGTAATGTGTTTATGAATACGAATAGATTTATAACATTAGGGTTTATGTTCCAAGAGGGCTGGTATGATTTGATTCCAACAATTACAGATTTGATTAAAAGATTCAACGTTAGGGGGCTTTTTGTTGAAACTAACGGCGTGGGGGCAGGTATGCCCGATATGTTATACCGTGCAGGGATACCATCAACACCAATCACAACAACACAAAATAAACACCAAAAAATAATTGCATTTGCAGACCAAGTCCCTAATATGGCACTTACAAAATTAAACACGTCATCGGGGCTTGATGGGCGGTTTTTAGAAGCAAATGAAACTTTTATCAACAATGTAAAAGATTACAGTTTTGATGCAAAACACGATGACGGTATTGATTCAATGGTGTCTCTAATTAAAGAGGGATTCGGATACAGAAAGGAAAAATAAATGCCAAGAAAATACATAGAACAAAACGAATTTAGAAAGTCCGTGCGTTGGAAAAATTTTAGTGAACGTTTCATAAAATCAAAAAAACGGACTTGCGAAATATGTGGCACAACTACCGCCCGTCGTTATAATTGCCACCATAAAAACAAAACGGATTACACCAATTTAACCCCGTCAAGGTTTATGTGTCTATGCACCGATTGCCATATATTTTTACACAAGAAAATAAAGCAATTAAACACAATCAAAAAAAATATTACAAAATTCAAATTTGAGTAGTATAATTTTGATTGATATTATTAACCCCTTAAAAAAAAAGGAAAAGCAATGAACGAAGAACAGTTTCAAAAAATGTTGGATTTATTGAATAAAAAAATAGACGAAAAATTTGATACTTTCAAAAAAGAAATTGAAAATAAAAAGCCTGATGAAAATAAAGATGCAAAAGATGAACAGGATGATTTGTTTACAAAAGCCGAAAAAGACGCAAAACAAAAACGAGAATTAAAAACAAAAGAGGAATTGGAAAAACAACGCTATCTTGATTCGTTCAAATTTAATAGCACTGTTGACGATTTTATAAAAGACAATGCGGAGTTTTTGCCAGAAACCTTATCTGATATTATCAATATACTAAAATCAAAAGATTATGCAACGGATGTTGATAAAACGCAAGAATTGAAACGCGCAATCGTTGAACAATACATTAAAAATCAAGAAAACATAAATTTATTGCCAGATTCTCTAAAGTCAAAAGCCGAGAAATACGCAGGTTTTACAACAAAAGAAAAATTGGAACGTGCTGCAGATTTCTATGATATTGTAGAGACGGGGATTCATACCGCAAAGAACATTAAAAAGGTTGAGGCGATGAATAAAAACGGAAATTCAATTGGAAATGAAAATGATGCGGTTAAAAATTACGAAAGTAAAATGCTAGAGTTTTCACAAAATACAATAAACGGAACTGGTGAAAATAAATAACGATGCACGAAACTAAAGTCCTTTCTTTAGACGAATTGATGACGGAAATCCCTGCGGATGTCCAAAAGTATTTTGAAAATATTGAAATTGAAGCGGGGATTTTGCAAGATGCATTGTATAAAAACGGGGCGAGTTTACAACAGGTGGCATCTGAATTAGAGGCTAGATATGGATGGTTAGAGAAAGCAACAACAACTAGTCAAAATGATGATTTAAGAAATGCAATAAATATTGTTGTTGGTGGCTTTATAGGCGGTCGCTTTTCTGAGCAACAATTTATAAATGCAATAGCCGCAACTATGATAAATCCGATAAACAGAAAGGAGTTTGGGCACAATTCCCCCGCAACTAAAAAACGTAAGGGATTTGACCACGTTATGGTTTGCACTGGGAAATTTATTAAATCAATAAAAGCAAGATTAAGTAAAGGAGTTGGTGATGTTTCGTAAAAAACTGATTGACGATTTGCAAAAGGTTTTTGATGTTGATACCGTTAGAATAACAAGGATTGATGATGAGACCGAAGTTTTGTTTTTTAATCCGATTACAATCGTAAGCACACCAGCCGT
This sequence comes from Cylicocyclus nassatus, assembly GCA_958299035.1. Taxonomy (NCBI): domain Eukaryota; kingdom Metazoa; phylum Nematoda; class Chromadorea; order Rhabditida; family Strongylidae; genus Cylicocyclus; species Cylicocyclus nassatus. Next base: position 26,412 of record CATQJL010000336.1, read on the forward strand.
CGGGAGTGGCAAAACACATTTTAGGGTGTATGGTGAACTTGCGATAAATCAAGATGAAGCAAATGGTGTTTTTGGATATCTAGAGCATAGATACCAATCTTGCAATTCGGAATTAAAAGACAAGTTCAAGTTGATGGGTGACGCGACGGGTGAACTGGTTAATTTATACGACCAGCACTGGATACGTTCAACATTGCCGATTGTGTGGGAATCTGATATTGAATGGAACGAAGCACCAAATATTCAAGGTGGCAGAATAGAACATAATAAATACGAGTTTTGCTTGCATAGACTTGAAAAATATCTCTTTAGTGCGGATGTAAAAAATCAAGATTATGATTATGCGGTAAAGTTTTTTGAGGATAATTTTCACAACAAAAAAACAACACAAAAATATCCAACTGGGGGGTGTTCCAGTTTTAGGAAGGGCAATTTTTATGGGCGCAATTATGATTGGTATTATAGCAAAAACCCAGTGGTGGTAGTTCATGCCACTACAACCGATAACCGCCACGAATCTATATCCGTATGTAATAGTTTATTGACCGCGAATGATTTGGTAATGGGACAGTGGAACGATATGATGAAATTGATACCGTTTATGGTGCTAGACGGAATCAATGACAGCGGTGTATTTTGCAATATCAACGTAGTTCCTGCAGGTGATAAAGGCAAAACAACGGGCACTAATTCTGGACTTGATGGCGATTATATACCAGTGTCAATGTTGCCAAAGTTGATTCTTGATAAATGTTCCAGCGCAATTCAAGCGGTTGAATTGTGTATGAATGCTAAAGTTTACGGACTTTATAATGACAATACTGCGATTGAATGCCATATTATGATTGGTGATAAAGATAATACGTATGTCGTTGAGTTTATCAACAATACCCCAGTGGTTATTGATATTTCTGGACGTCCTTATTTGACTAATTTTTATATGGACGGCGCGAGTTTCACACAAGACAATCATATTGATATAAATACGATTACACAATACGGTTCTGGTGTTGAACGCTATAACAAAATCACAGATAATATTGAATCTGTTGTTGATATTGATTCAACGTTTGGGCTGTTGAAAAAATTATATTACACAAATCTTTATAAACTGATTGATTCGGATGAGATTTGGAAGACTGATTTATCTGGACCGTATGCGGATATGGGGAGTGCACGTTTTCCAAATCTAACCGCACAAGACCCGATTGAAAAATACCGTGAATGCGGAATAATTGATTTTGCAAAGCAATCATATATAAACCGCGATAGAACTACTTCGGGCAGTTGGCAAACTGTATCTAGTTCGGTATATGATATTGAACATAAATCTCTGCTACTTGCGATTCAAGAGGGGATTACTGGGTTTAGTTTTAATTTTGAACAAAAGGATTAACAATGGCAAATTACACTTACAAAATTAAAGAATTGAAAGGGATAAACGGCTATCAACTTTTACAAGTGGTTTATTTTTTATTGCGGAGTGCTTATTACACCCCAGAAATCAATCACGAATACACCAATATATCTGATTTTTTCAAGCACGTGGCATCATTAAGTGAATCCGAATTGGATGACTTTTGCAAAATGCTTTCGGTGCTTGGTGCGGATTTATCAAAAGAATATTGGGATATTATATTCACCAATCTTGAAACTGATGGTCATAATATAATTCCTGAATCAATTCAAACTTTACCAGTTGAAGATTTAGTGTATATTATTAAGGAAAGCATTAAAAAGGTTTTGCGGATAAACATCCCTTTTTAGATAGTTCGGAATTAGCCGAAATTCCGAATTTTAGTGTTGATTTAGAAGCGGAATCAATGGAGGCTTTAACAATTCGTGATGATGTTCCTGTTGTTGTTATTTTGAGTAAGGCAATAAAAAACACCATCAAAAAGAAAAAAGAAATGGACGGATTGAAAAATGTCAGCACCCGAATATTTAATTAAACTGAAATTTTCAACGGAAACGGACAAAAAAGCGTTTGCGGAAATCCAGAACACATATAATAAATTGGGTGAAAAACAAAAAAAAGCATTTGCGAAAAATTATAACACAACCGTACAGGATTTGAATAAAATTTTCCAAAAAGAGACCAATAAATCATTAAAAGAATATGAGAAAAGTGCGATAAAAACAGAAAAAGTTGTTTATGAAAAAAGAATGGAAAACATTAAGAAAGTGGCAACAAAACAAAAAACATCAATGCAACAATTCGGAAAATTTGCAGGTTCAATAATTGCAGGTGTGGGGGCTGGGGCTATATTAAATGGTGTTCTAGCAAATAATTATTCGTTGACCCCTTACACTAAAAACTTAGTAAAAGGCGGGGTCAGCGGTGGAATTACAGGTTTAATGTTGGGGGCGCAGTCTGGTAATATTTATGCCGCCATTGGTGGTTTGATTGCCGGGGCGGTCGGTGGGACTTGGATATCTGATTTGCAAAATAGTGCTGATAAAATGCAAAAAGGAAGCACACTATTTTATAATTCGGTTCAAAAATATACGAGTTTATTAAACTTTACAAGCCCGCTTGATACAACGTTTGAAACATCTAACTTTAAGAGTGTTGGCGAGTTTATGACGTATCAAAATGTGATAGGTCAATCAAATCTGAATAATGATATGGTTAAAAACTTTTTGCTAACTCTTGCGTCAACGCGCGGGAGCGAAAAACTTGGAAGAAAATTAGTTGCATCATCTGAAGACGATGCGATTATGTATTTGCAAAAAGCATTCAAGGAGTCGGGTAAAACAGATATAGACTTTTTGTCTTCTTTAGGATTGACGGATAAACGTTCAATAGCGACTGGACGTAAAATATTGTCATTTGATTATGCACAGGTTGCACAAGAACAGGTGCAAAAAGGCGTGAAGTTTGGGGCTTTTGATAAGATGGCAAGCGAGTATGATGAGTATGTCGCAATAAATGAAAAAAGACGAAAGGATTTTGAGTCTAATACATTTTGGCAAACCGCAGGGCAGGTTCGCAGGTTGCACGATGAGGATATCAACATGAATAATACCGCCGTATTAGCAACCGCTAGCGAATTTGAACGGCTATTGATTCCAATGCGTCAACACGAATTATTGTTGCAAGGAGTCAATAAATTATATGAATCGTTTGAAAAAGAAATGTATCAGGTTATGAATCACATTTCAAATGTAGTTCTTGGACACCCCCTTGATGTCTATACACCACTTGATTATGATAAACCTATTAAACGTGATACAGAAGCGATTAAAGGGGTCGCCGCATTGTGGGGGGGGCGTATGGACCGGGCGAATCAAAACATAAGAAACACAAGGGCGGAAAACCGTCCAGATAAACTGGAGAGTTTTTAACTATGATAATAAAAGATGCAAGACCTTTATTGATAGTATGGTTGCCGATTAAAGAGTCGTTGGGTGCTGATTTTGGATTTATGCAAGACAAAATCGGGGTTAGTTTTATTGACGATGGTGTTGATTTTGTTTTAAGGCGATTGGGTGATGCAAAGGCACGGAAAATTTCTGAAGTGCCAATACCTTTTTATTTTTACGAGAGATTAACAGAGACAAAAGAAAATCCAGATAATGCAACTGGATTCCTATTAGATTCTTGTGAAGAAAATATAGATTTGGCATATCCAGATTTGCCAACAACACAATCTGATTCAACTAATGATGCAATCAAGGGGGTAGCGGAGGCGATAAATGGCAACAATAATAACGAAACAAGCGCCGAAACTTACATTGTTAAAAACACACTAGATATCTCATTTAGAGTTAAAACTGCTTCAACCGTATTATCAATACTGCGTGCGTTGTTAAAACGAGTTTTAACTAATGCTAGTTATTTGGTTGGGTTGCGATTTAGTTTTTATTTTCGCGATTATTTAATGAGCTATGCTAAATGTGTTGATTATAACGAATCACCAATTACTGGCACTGATTTAATTATGATTAAAATTAAATTGCAAAACTACAATAATTCGGTGGATTCGGAAAAAACAAAAAAGGCTGACAAAACAGATGAACCGTTGCCCCACAATTCTGAAGTTTATAAAGTTATAGTTGAAAATCAAGGGGGGATAAATGTTTTATAGTTGGTTGATTTGCAATTCGTCTGAGATTGATAAAAAGCGGTTTCCTTACCTGGAAAAGTCTGTTGTCTTATCCAACTACTTTAATCAAAGTTATAGATTGTGGAAAACGGAAAACGCTATAACGATTTATTTAATTGGACAGTTCGTGGCGGTTATACCACTAGAAACTGCAGGCGGTTATGTTAATTTTGGTGATAAAAATTATTTTATGTTGATTAAAAAAGACGACGGGACTTATGATATAATACACGGGCAAAACGAATGATAATAAAAAACACAAATGGATTTTTACAATTTACGTTTCAAAGCATCCAAGAAGTTGAGATGGTTGCTAAAATATTGCCAATTCCTAATCTTGTTCCATACGGCGGTGCGTTGACCTTTATTCCAGAGGCACAATCAAAAACACGGATTATAATCGCAGGCGACCCGTTGAATAATAAAACAATACCAACAAAATCAAATACTAACATTATAAAAGGATTCGCGGAAAATGGATTTTGTTATAATTTCGCAACCGATGGGATTTTGCCAAAACAATTAATAACTCAAAAGGTGGAATTATCAAAAAACAAATTCGGTAAATACTATAGCGATTTTTTGGTTCAACCGTTCGCAATGTGTGGGTTTAATGGACGTGTTGCGGACTATGAATGTATATACAATGCCAATACTGGATTGTATGTTTTTGATTACATAAGGTTTGAATGATGAATAACGATGATATTATTTTTGATACTGAATTGGGTGATTTCAAAAAAGACAACACCGATAAGTATAAAGCGCAAAATATTTGTCAAGTTCAACTTGGCGAATTAAATGGCGGTGTTAATATTGGAATTGATTTTGCACAATTCGTCAAAGGCGAATTAGAGTTTTCAATGGATACGTTCAAAGCCCATATTTTGAATCAATTAACGATTTTGAATTGCCAGGTTAAGACTGTAGACGTTGACCAATCTGATTTAGATGGACATATAACAATAGGAGTGCGATGATGTTTATAACTAAGGATTTTGCGAAATTGCAGACCCGAAAATTCAACAGTGTATATTATAATGATAAAGAAACCACTGATAAAATAGAGCGTGAAAAACAACACCAAGAATTTATAAACCGTGAATTAAATGCTAAGAAAAAACAAAAAAATAAAGGTGATAAAAAATGAGTTGGGATGTCAATAATGGATTCGTTCCAAGAACTTTTGACGAGATATTGTCAACCTTAGTCACGGCTGTTAATCAACAGTATGGCACTAATTATGATACTTCAACAATTCAAGGAACTAACCTTTACAAATATTTTTACGCAGGTATTCAAATTATAATGGAATCTGAACAATATGTCTCTGATTTGTCAGGTAAATTACAATCATATATTGCTAGAACAAATCAAAAAATATTGCAACCTCGCGGAACTGTTGATGGTTTTATAAACTTTATAAAAACCGATGGTGTTTTGAATACTGAGGGTTCTTTTGAACCGATTGAAACGGAAGACCAGGCTGGTAAAATAAAGTTCGCAATTTTATTAAATCAAGATGACGATGATTTTGAAAACAAAAAGAATAAACTGATTGAATATTTTCACAAGTATTTATCGGTCGGCTTGTATTATTTTTCTGATTTGTTTTCTAATTTTAACGGTGATTGGGATGGAAAAACAACTTTTGAATCTGATAATATTGTAAAGTTTGGTAATAAGTTTTATAAAGCAATATCAAAAAACACTAACAAAAACCCGACTGATACACCTAGCACGTGGCAACAATTGACCGTTCCTGATAATTTTATCTCTGGAACTTATCACGCTATCAATGGGCAAGAGTTTTATTACGGATTTTATTTGCCGAGATATTATAAATTGAAAACTTTAACTATCACACTTCCACTATCTGCTAACAATAATAATTACGTTATGAAACAAAACGAAGTGCAAAATCTGTTTAATGATAGATTCAAAGAATATATGACACTTGGGAAAAACCTAGAACCCGAATCAATCTGTTCTGTTAAGGAGTTCCCTTTTGCGAGCCGTGTAATTTACGAGGGGACGTATGCTGATAATAATGGCACCATACACAGTTTTAACAACACCCCAGTTAATATACCGTTTGACGTAAAATTTGAAGCAATAGACCCCGAAACAATCGTGGTTAATTATCAATAAAGGCAATGTCTATGATTCAATTCTATACTAGTAATGATACCGATGAACGCAAAGCGTATAACGTATATCGTGCGCTGGTTGAACCGTTTAGACTATCCGTTGCTAGTTTTTTCCAGAATGCAGATATTGACCCTAATATCGGTGCTGTAATGTATAATAATAATGTGATACCGTTCGCCGTTGTTGTGCAACCTAGTTTATTTTCACACGTGTGGGGATTTTTGGTTAATATGATTATTGATTGGGGTGCATTTCAAGTTTTAGATTTTATCATTTCTGTTTATGGGGTTAATGTTGATTTGAATGTGGAACCCCCGATGAACATTGGTATAAAAGTAAATGTCGGACCCGAATATACTGATAATAGTTATTGGATTGGCGGTAAACCTAGATTCATAAAAAACGGAGACCAAAGTTATATAGTTTCAAAAATACAATCAGATTATTTTTATATGATTTTCAAGCGGTCGTTGGGTGATGTTTTAAGTCAACAACAATTAGAGTTTTTGTTAAAGCATCTGCGCCCTGCTGGGGAACGTTGGCAAATTGTTTATGACAAAAGGAGGTAATAATGGCACTACCTGAATATGAATTAAAAAGAATATCGGACTTAGAATTAAACAATCAAATTGAAGACAGTGATTCACTTGCTTTTGATTCTGTCGAAGCAGGGGATTCATTTAGAATCCAGTTTTTGGGTCTTGTGAATCGGATGCTAGCAAAATATGTCGCGAGCAAAGATTTATCCAATTTGTCCGAATTTGATTTGCAGTCATTTATAAATCACCTTGCACAACCTGCAACCCCAGACGATGGGAGCGGTTTAGTATTAAGAACACACGAAAACGAAACCGAAAACGGACTTGGTATTTTATCACAAAAACTAGTCAATTCATTAGCACATATAATAACTGATAAATTTGCCAACACATTAACCCAAGGCGAATTTGAAACCTTGTGCCGTTTATTGGCAGGTGTTGAAACTAGAGAAAAAACAGGGACTGCGGATGGGTTGCTCACATTGCGCGATTTGTCCAATTTATCCGAAATCGGTAAGTCTAATTTGAGTAAAATTTACAAAAAAAGAATAACCCAGACTGGGGATTCAATAATAATAACCCCCGAAATGCTAGGCTTTGCAATTGAAGTTGTCTTGACAGGTCCGATTCGTTCTGTTGTTTTGCCAACGATTGCCGACGCGGACAGTGATAAATTACACCAATGTTTATTGATTGTGAAGCGCAATAAGTTTTTAATTTACACCGATTCATTTACACGCAATGGCTATGTGGTTCGTGGTGATGGTGAAGCGATGCCACCGCTTTCTGATACTGATAAAAAAAGCGATGTTATTGAGTTCTTTTGTGAATGGGATAATTTAACAACAACCCCGACTTGGAATTATGGTTATTCAAAAATAGGGCATTAAAATGAATACATTCCATCATTTGCCAGTTAGAGAATATTTTGAAACGCACGGCGCAACGGACGGACAGATTGTATGGCTTTGGGAACGAGACGTGCAACAGGATTTTCAATTATTCAAAGTGGTAAATGGCGAGAATGTATACGCTGGGACTTTAAGTGCACACAACAACGATATTTTTATCCCTGCGGAACTTTTTCCAAATGCGAAAAGCACTTATGTATTGCTAGATTTATACTGTATAACAACTGGTGGTGTTGGTTCTGTTGCTTATGGTTCTGGAATTACAGGTGGTTATTTGAGTGGCGGTTCGGGTGCGTGTTTAGAAATGCGGAATGTTAAATTGAGAATGAGAGATTATGCAAGAGCCCCCATTAAATATCAAGCCACTGCAATTTCAAAATTTCCAGGTAGTTCGGGACGTGCAGGCGCAGGCGGTGTTTATTTGTTACCAACTAATGATTATATGAATCTGAATAATTTTAATCTTAGTGCGGTTGATTATGCTAGTGAAAATGTATATATCCCGCCACGAATGTCAAAGAACACAATATTATCAATGGCAAGTGGTGGAAATTCAAAACGAAGCAGGTATGATGTTTATATTGGAAATGGTGCAGGGATTATGGAACTTCCGAGCCGTTCGGTTATACAACGCCACGTGCGAAACTTAGAATTATACGAGAGAGACAAATCATTCCACGTTGGTGATTATTTTAGGTATTCAACTAATCCAGAATTGGATTGGGGACAGCCTTATAAAGCTACATCTGATTTTGTTGCGACTGAATGGAGTGTTGATGTTGATTATTGTGAACCAATCCCCGTATATGATAATGATACAGAGTATAATGTGGGTGATATATTTTGGGCCGAATATGAACATATGTATGATGGATATTACACACAATGCGTGCGAAAATTCAAAGGAGATTTTTACAATAATGTAGTTGGTGAAGGGGACTGGTTGTTTAATAAATCTGATACTATTGTTAATTTTAGATTGGGAAAAGATGGTGCGCGTGGTTATGAAGCCCCACCAGGATTAAACCGTCCAGATTTTATTTATCCAGAATCAAGAATAACCCCATTGAATAGACTATGGGTTGAAAAAAGTTTGAATTGGGGTTTTGGTGGCGATGGCGATAGGTATAGTTTAAGTCCGACGGGTGGTGCTGGTATTGTTGCTATATTCAAGGGGTTTGCGGAATGATACAAATGTATTCACCTGAATTTGCTAGAGATGAAAACGAATTAAAAGCGTTTAATGTTTTTAATGCGCTGGTTGAACCTTTCAAAATTGCAGTTCAAAATTATTATGATAATGCGGAGCGTTCGGTTGAATTGGGACGGTTGTTTTTTGAAAACGATTTTTCACCAATAACTAAGATTTTGCCCAGTGAACAAATTATTATGATGTATCACAGTTGGCACGAATTATACAAAAACATAGAAACCTGTGATTATATGATTCAATTGATAATTGATTTATATAAACTAGTTGAAATTGATATTGTAAAAGTTGCACCAAAAAATATATCACTACGAGTTGCAATAAAAGACATAGTAGACTTTTGGTGGAATAAAGACGAAAATTTGAATGCGGAAATAGAGCCCGAGGTTGAAACGCAATTAGATATATTAGTGCTTGATTCAGATTCAACGGGGACTGATGATGCGACAGGTGTAGTATTAACAAAAGTTGCAAATTATTTACCAGTTGATTCGTTAATAAGTGTTTTGAATGATGTTATTTATCCTGGATTGTATTTCAAAGTTGAGTTAAAAAGTAATGTTAGTGTATATTAAACATAAGGATTAGAAAATGCCATTACCAATTAGAACAGTTAGAGTCCACGATTTAGATAGATTGATAACAACCCCCGATATTACATCGCATCAACCGATTCTTATTCCAGTGTGTAGTGATGGTGATTTGAAAAGCACGCTTTCTGTGCCCCTAGATTCTTTTGTGCAATGGTGCCTAGATACATCAATGGCTAATAAGAGTTTGGATAATTTGAACGCAACAGGACAGGCGGTTATTGATTCAAAACGTGATTTTTTCCATACAATTGAACAAGATACGGATTTCAATACGTTTACAGGCGATGGAGTATACAGATTAAATATTACAGGTGCGGTTGAATCACACAGCCCAGTTGGTGCTGGTTATTATATAGTTTACGTTGATAGCAATGGCACTGATTTGATTGAACAACAGGCGCGCAATTTAACCGAGAGTCCTGGTTCAGTTTATAGAAGACAAAAAACTGGGGGTGTCTGGAGTGAATGGGCTTTAATGACAATTGATTTGACTAATCCCGTATTTTTGAATGCACCGAGTGTTTTGAGTGAGGGAACAGAAAAGAATCAAGTTGCAACGATTGGGCAACTTGAAAATATTGCAGGTTTTCAAGCGAATAAATACATTACAGAGGGCGTTATTGTATCTGGAACGCCAACAATAGCAGGCGATGTTTTGACGGTTCCAAGTGGCACAAAATACATAACAAATGCAACACAAAATATAACACTTGATTCTGATGTTGTAGCAACGATTGATTTAACTAAAGTACAATATGCGTTTATTGATAATGTGAAAACGATAAAAGTTTTTGATTATTTTGAAATTGTTATGGATGCGCCCGAAATAACAGAACCTGGGTGGGTTTATTATGTATTTAGCAATAACATCTATATTGATTCGGATTATAATCAACTGGAATTATGTCCAGTCGGGGTTATTAACAGTGGAATGTTAACAATATCAAAACTGGTTCAATTTGCCAATACCAACGTGGTGAACGAGATTGCAAAAAAAGTAGAGAATAAAGCAAATGTTGATTTGGATAACCTGAGTGAAACTGGCGAATCAAAATTAAGTGGGATGTGTTTACCTGATTATTCAAGTCCTGAGAAAACAACTGCAAAAAGTTTTACCGCTACAAAAAATGGGATTGCTTTTGTATATTTCACAGTTCGCGAAAACTATTATATTGTATCTGTGAACGGTGCACAAATCGGATATTGTGGTGGTAGTTATAATAATTCTGATATTTTGACAATTCCACTAAGTGCTGGGGATGAGATAACCTGGAATTTAGATTTAACAGCGGAAATTACTTTTTTCCCGTTCAAAAAATAAAGGATAAAAAATGAGTTTTTGGATTGCATTTGTTGGTTCGCCAGTGCTAGTTATTATGATTCAATCGATTGTTGCAGGGATTAAAAATCGCCACGATAATCAAATTAAAGAATTGAATAAAAAACTGGAATCTATAAATAAAAAAATTGACGGTGTTGATTTAAGTCTGTTGCGATTGCAAATATTAAATTTGATTCAACACGACCCGAAAAACAAAGTGGCAATTCAAAGTTTATATGATAAATACACGGAATTTGGGGGAAATTCATACATTACGGACTTGGTGAACAAATGGAAAAAAAACAAATAAGTTTTTGGCAGTGTCAATGGTTGAAAGACGCAAACGGCGATTGGAGTTTTGCGAGAGTTTGCGCGTTCGCATGTATTATTGCAAATCTGATTTGGAGATTGTATATTGGGATTGATAATATCAATAATGTATGGCAAGCGGTAGTTGGATGTTGCGGAATGATTACTGGTGTATTATTATGGTTGATTGAGATATTTAGAAAATTGCCAAATTTTGAAATGAAAATCGGGGATAAAGAATATAAATTAAAAAAAGGCGAATTATGATTTTATACAAAGCAAAATATACAGAAAAGAGAGTGTTTTTGATTGATGGTGATAATCAAAAATATATTCCAGATTGTGTTGTTTTTGGTTTGGGTGAGGCAAAAGAATCAACCGGGATTATTGTTGCAGATGAAAATCGTTTTTATTATATCCCGTTTTTTATGCAAAATGTTAAAGATTCAATTGGTGAGATTTTGAAAATACTGGATGAATTAAAAAATATTTGCAAAGTGTTTTCTGATAATGCAAAGTCCTTAATTGACGATAAAACTACAGTCGTGGGAGAGGCGAGTATAGTAGTTTCAACGGTGACGGGTGAAAAAATCGGGACCGATATTGCAGAGATTAGTAGCAAGGTTGACGAGATTAAAAACGAAACTGACGAATTGTATAAGTCTCTAGTCTAGTGTATATTATATAATAACAAAAGGTGCGAAAAATGGCGGATAAAAAATCAATTTATACCACTAATGAAAACGGTGAAGCCTGTGTAAGGTTGACTAAAACAACAGGGAACACAAACGATATTACTTCAATTTATACCACTAATGAAAATGGTGAAGCGTGCATGAGAGTGACGGGAATTGAAGGTGGTGGCGGTAGTGGCGCCGTTGATTCAGTAAATGGCAAAACTGGTAATGTTGTTTTGACTGGTGCTGATATAAATGCTGAAATTTCGGAAACTACTAACACGGTTCAAGAGCACTTGCAAAAAATATATGATTCTGCTGAATTGAAAAGTAATAAAGTAAACGAAATCACAGATGATAATAAAGAATCAACTGAAGGTTATCCAAGTAATAAAGCAACGGTGGATTATGTAAACAAAGCAGTTGGTGAAATCGCAACGTTCTTTAGGTTTTCTGGATTTTTCTCAGTCTCTGCCCCTACGGATGGCCGTGAGGGCAATTTGTGGAGTATGGAAATCAATATGCCGACTGAATTCCCAATCAATGTAAAGATATTCACAAACGGACACTGGACTGATTCGCCAGACCCCTATACACCTATTGCTGGTGATTTATGGACCAATACTTATGATGGCTATACCTATTATTATGCTGGTGATAGTTGGCACAAGGTTGATGCTGATATTTCCCCTGATAATAACACGATTGAGAAAAACCAAGAAGGAAAACTGCAAGTAAAAGATGGCGGTATATCTTTACAAAAGATAGCGAATCAAAGCCCGATGAATGCTGGTAAAGTATTGTCTGTAAATTCTGATGGTAATATTGATTTGGCATTGCCTAGTGGTGGCAGTGAAGTAAAAGTTTATAAACTAGTTGATGGCTATGTTTTAGATGAAGACGATGAAAGAGTTATTTATTCTGTTGTAAAAGAAAATGCCAAAAATGCTGTTTTTGTTGACGAATCTGCAATGTATGCCCGTGCTTTTAGATTTGAAGGTATAAAGAGTATGGGTGGAAATGAAGTAATTATAATAAAGTGCGCCGCCGATATAAATCCAAGCGAAACATTAGCAGGCAGTATTTTAGCGGTACTAATGCCAAACGAAGACAATACTGCAACAACTTATGTGTTTTCAAATTATGGTGGTATTTATCTTGATACTGATATTCAAGTTGCACAATCTTTTAATGATTTAGATGGTAAAAGTTTTGATGTGATGACTGGTAATGGAATTGCGAAAGCCATCAAAAAAGCACGTGGCAAAACTAATATACCTACGTCTGGCAATGATGTAGTTGAGGAACTTGGAGACTTTTTGGTTGCGAAAGAACAAGGTGCCGAAAACGAGAAAAAGAAACTAACAGTTGGCGCTAATGGACTGATATATTTGGCAGGTGCTAAGAGGATTCGCGTTGCTTGGGATACAAAAACTGTAGGTGATAATTATGTTATTTATCCAGAATTATCGAGAGACCAAATTATAGATGCGGTCAATATGTATAAAAACGACCACGAATGTCAAATTTTTGAAATGTATGACTATCAACAAGCCCTTATATCTTGCGCACAGATTGTATCTGTTGGCTGGAGTAATAGTGATGCTAATAGTATGGATATCGTTGTAATGTGTGGCGGTGGTGTAAATTGGGGTTCAGATTCTACTCAACCTTGTCTTGCCTGGTATAGTATAGATAACTTTTCAGAAGGTATTACAACTAAGGTATTTCCATTAGAAGCAAGTATCTCAGCAGAGCAATTTGCGTCCCTTTTGACTACAACATCTATTGGAAATCTGGAAACAACTAACAAAACAGTGGTTAGTGCAATAAATGAAGTTAGTAAATGCGAGTATTTTACCCCGTCTGATGTCTTTACCACTGTTAGTGGCGATTTGCTAAACATTGCAAATTGCACAAAGACCAACAGGTGCTTTGTATCAAATGGAATTGCAGTTTGTAATTTCTATTTCAACTCATCAGTAGCCAGTTCCACAGCTGGGTGGAAACATATGTTGCATTGGAATACAGGATGGAAATACAAAATTGATAATTCTGCAGTATCTGATATTGCGGTTAGATGTTGTGGTAGTATGTGGTCAAATAATGCCTATGTCAATATGGCTTTTGATGTGTATCCTGATGATAATTCAGGAATGGCAACAGTAGGTATCAAAAGTTATTATTATAATAATATTATAAACCAAACAGGTGGTGTCAATATGTCCTTGACATTCCCAGTTGTGAAAAGATAAAAAGGAGTGAAAAATGAAATTAAAAGAAGTAAAAGTAGCGATTAGTTTGTGGCAAGCAATCAAAGATGTATGGGCTGGTGCTTGGGGTGAGTTTGTTGCAAATTGGAAACCGTTGTGGGAACAATATAAAACAATCATAGGTCCTTTTATCAAGGGGACTTTTTCGTACGCTTGGGCAATTATTAGTGGATTTATCACTATAATTAGCAAGGGTTTATATGGCACTGGTAAATGTGTTTTGGATTGGTTGATTGCGTTGATAAAAAAGGCATAAAAATGAAAAAGTTTTTTTTGTTTTTTGTTGTGATTGCGCTGGTGGGTTGCGGTGGTAAAACTACCGCAGTCCAGTCAACAGTGGACGTTGCAAAAAATAATATTGATGTTATTGTCTCTTATAATCGTGATTGTAAAACGGTCGGCGATGTGTGCAAAAAAGAGATTGAAAATATCAATAACATTTGCAAAGAAACAATTGAAAACGAAAAAACAAAAGCATATAAAAATGGGGCACGGGCTGGAATGATTGCAACTGCTATAATATTATTATTGATATACTTTTTTGTAATAAGGAAATTTATAAAATGAATACAATAGATTTTGTAAACAAAAAATTTTTATCATTTGGGCAACCTTTTTTAACTAGTTCGGAAAAGGAAATGTTACCGGTAAATACTGATGATTTGGATGCAGTTTATAAAGCGATGTTTGATATTTTACAATCAAGAAAAGCAACACAAGCGGTTTTTGAAAAACTAAAGGCGATGGCAGTTCTTGATAATGTT
>CATQJL010000337.1:0-20002 GCA_958299035.1 Cylicocyclus nassatus
AAGCAGTGGTATCAACGCAGAGTACTCATCCAGCTCCCCTCTGTTACTGCCACTGTGGCTGAGGCTGAAGTTGGAAAGTATAACTCGTCCACGTTGTTTCCGCGGGCCTCCAGAAAGCGGGGTTTTTGGGATCTTCGTGCAATTTTAAGCCCATACAGTGCTAGACAGGGTCCGACAGGCTCGCAAAATGCAGAAATCTTGGCAACTAAATTTTGGTGAGACACTGCCTTTAACAGTACGCTGCAGCGCGCGGAGACTTACTTTGACCTCTTTTGTTGAATTAAGCATTTCACATCGTTTTTTCTTCATAGTTTTTGTATTTAAGTCAGTCATTCGTCCATTTCTCTTGAATTCTCTTGATGTTTAAATATCCTACGTTCTACTTTGATGGCTACTGAAATGTAAGGGAAAAATGATTAGCATTGCTGAATTCCGCTCCCATTTTAACTAGCAAACATTCTTTTGCTAGTTAAAATGGAAATCGTAAACTCGCCCCACGCAAAATTAGGTGAAAGGGAGTTCTTTGTTTGCAGTGGTAGTTATCATGGATTTTCCTTAGATGAGACCACTCTGATGTTTGTTTTAGCTCTCTTACATGATGTCCCTGATGAAGGAGTGCTGAAGTAGTCAATTCAGTGTTCTGACATAGGGAACATGTCAAATCATTACAAAACATTGAAGAACATGCAATCCCAATCATAGCCATGATATCCACCACTGCAAGTACGACGAAAAATCATTCTATTCTCCAACTTTGCTCGCGGCGATGGTCTCACATAGAATTAGAACGAGTGCCTGAAGTGAGAATAAGAAGAAAAAACGATGTGAAATGCTTAATTCAGCAAAAGAGGTCAAAGGACAAGGATGCTACGAGCTACTAAGTCCCCGCGCGCTGCAGCGTACTGTTAAGCTGGAAAGGCTCCAAACAGCAAGCCAGCGGTGGTGTAATTGCACGAGTCGCGCCAGTCGTCGACGGATATCCTTTAGTTATCTCTATCATAAACTTTTGTGAATGTCTGTTATGTGTCTGTGTGTCTGTGCGTTTGTTCCCAACAGAACTGCATCTCTGAAACAATGCAGACCAAACTTTGCACACATCTTAGGGGCCGAGCAAGCAGTGGTATCAACGCAGAGTACTCGGTCGATATCGATTTATCGATTTTTTTTGCGAACTTTGAGCTACCGGGCTGGGAATTAATATAAGTGGGTGAATGAGGGGCTGATTACGGATACAATGTTAATTTCAAAAAACAATTATCTTTACCGACTCTCAATTTTACGCAAACTTTGAGCTACAGGTGTAAGAGTTGACGTGGGTGGGGGGGGGGGGGAAGGGTAAGCAAATATGCTGTATTAAGCTTATCAATCTACATATGTGCGTAGTTATAATATATGCAATCAGAGTGATATGTAGCCATTCGCGATGATATCTGGCCAAAATATGCGACCCTTGAAATTTTGAACGAATTTCATGAGGACGTGATTTCGTATGCTCGCAATTCGGCGATCAATGCAGATAAGGGACTAGCTTAAGCATGCTCTGAGAGCACTTTCTCTATTGAATTCAAATTACAAAAAGGAGCAGGTAAGTTGTCCAACAGATACGCGAAAAAGACAAATCTAGGAACTTGTGCAGTATCGCAGCATTGTTCTCAGCATAACCCTGCTAAAAGATTTTCGTAATCAGCGACTCCGAAAACCTTTATGGGCGAAGTTTCCGGTCAATCTAAGATCATCAATATTTTAGCCAAAACCAGTCGGCAAGCTTCACAGCCTATAACGAGAAAAAAATCAAAGGGCCCGAATTTCTTGGAAAACTTGCGCATATAGGTTATCTAGCCTGCTGATCACGAAAAACACACCTGCTTTGCGAATTAGCGTCTTACTGTATGGTTACGGTAGCTAAAGTTTGAGAGACATTGATTTTTTCGAAATTCACCGGCCTATCTTTCTCTACGGAAAGGTGATCCTTCGATAAACGCTAGCACATGATAATCTACGGGAACAGCTCTAGCGAATCGTGTTTACTTGAATCTTCCATGTGTGTTCTTCGCTGAGTTACACCACTACGAAAACCCGTCCTCACACAAAAATCAAGCAAACTGAAAACGGAATAGCAAGAGAGTCCAGTACATCAGAAGATTCATCTCGACGAGCTGAACATCATGCTTTCTTCGGATTCGTATTTTATGCACTCTGAAGGAAGTTATGAAGAAAAAACGAAAAAAACGCGGATCGTCAGTTTTTGCGCTTTCTGTCGAATAATTAGTGTGGGTACTGTATTGAGAGCATATTTTTACGTAGTTCACTTTTAGAAACGCTCATTGCGAGCACCTGAAAGCCATCAACCGACATGGACCCTCTACGCCTCAGCACTCCCTAAGATTTTGGAGCGCAAAGTTTTACGATAACTTCGGATAATTGAAGAGCTCTAACCCAACGGCCCCCTTTAGGGTCACAACGATGAGTACAGCGGCATAATTATTTGAAATAAGCGTGCTAATCAAATGATGTATTTGTCAGTAAAACTCGGCTAGACGTTATGCATTTTATTGGGTAAAGTTTGTTATAATGTACTGCGAAAAAAGTAGGTCGATCCAGACAGTAACCGCCGAGAACCAGAATATCGAATGATAAAATAATGAAAAATCATGCGAAATTTCCACTGTTATAAATCGTGATTGAAGATGTCAGCAACTGCGACTTCATAGCTTTTGAAGGAATTGAGCAGTAACCGCCGAGAACGAGAATTTTCAAAAAAATTAAGCGATTTTAGGTTTAGTGACAACGTTTAGACTCCTATAGATCTGGAATGTGAAGGTGTGCAATGTTGAGACTTCATAGGTTTTGTAGAGTAGGGATTGATCTATCAGACTGTGTCTTGGCCATACTGATCCATTGAGATATCGCCGAGATTCAGGCTCTTAAAAAATAAGTAAAAACCACTTTTCAAAACTCAACAGCTCATAACTTCTTCAAAATTGCATAAATCAGGTTGAGACTTTATAAGTTGGATTCTCCTCTTTAAGTGCTTTCAAATGATTTATAATATGTGGGGGGTCCATTGATTTTTGCTCAAACCCGGAGTAAAAACTTTTCATCCCACAGTCTCCACCACGCTCATTCAATGTATTGGCTGCAGGCCGCCAGTGGAGGCTTTGGGATGAAAAGTCTCCACCCCGAGCATATGCCGTGAGAGGCGCGAAACCCCACGCATTGTATATCATTTGAAAGCTTCATAGAGGATAATCCAACCTATGAAGCCGCAACATGTTTCCTGCAGTTCTGGAGAAGTTATGAGCTGTTGAAGTTCAAAAAGCGGTTTTTTACCTGTTTTTTAAGAGCCTGAAACTCGGCGACACATTGATGGATCGGTAAGGCTAAGCCATAGTCCGATAGAGCAATTTTTACTCTACAAAATCTACGAAGTCTCAACATTGCACACCTTCACATTCCAGATCTATAGGAGTCTAAACGTTGTCACTAAGTACCCTAAAATGGCTTAATTTTTTAAATTCTCGTTCTCGGCGGTTACTGCTCAATTCCTTCAAAAGCTATGAAGTCGCAGTTGCTGACATCTTCAACCACGATTTATGACAATGGAAATTTCGCATGATTATTCGCTATTTTATTATTCAAAATTCTGGTTCTCGGTGGTTGCTGCCTAGATCGACCTACCTTCTTCGCAGTACATTATAACAAACTTTACTCAATAAAATGTGTAATGTCTAGCTGAGTTTTACTGACAAATACATCATTTGATTAACACGTTCATTTCAAATATGTAATTATGCCGCTGTACTCATCGTATTTGTGACCCCAAAGAGGGCCGTTTGGTCACAGTTATTGGCCCTAAAGAGCACCACTGGGTTAGAGCTCTTGAAATTCATCAAGAAGATCTGTTCTCCGAACTTGTGTGAACTGAGAAGGCTTAGGTGCGTCTATGCCAAGAGGGTCTTCGGGTGCTCGCAGTAGGCTACGGCGAGTTCCTAAAAGTAAATTGAGTGAGAAGGAAGCCTTTAGTAACCTTTAAAAATGTTCTTCGTATTTCTCCTCTTTACTAGTCCATATGAAAGCTTAGAAAACTTCTGAAAGAGAAATTTTGCGAAAAGAGATGTCGAGCTGTGCTCTCCCCCCCCCCCTTCCCCGGTCAACGTTTTTGAGAGGTGAGTGTCCGGCACCACCACCTTCACTTTTGCCGGTCAGCCGGCCAATGGTAGCTGAAATTACCTTTACTTTTGGGGGACCTGGCTCCAACCATCGCACCTCTGATGCAAAGCTTCAGGATGTAAAGCTTTCTTCTAAAGCTTGATCCCCTCCGCGACGATATTAATGCATGCGGCCTTAAGATATGAGAGGTGATCCCCTAGGTATCCTTTGGGAACCCCTGGGGATCACACAAATTGGTGGAAAAACCGATCTTGTATGGAAGTAACCTGGCATCCATTATCGCAGCGCACATCCACCTATACTCATGTCACAAACGGACACAATATAAATTGAAAACAAAAAAAATTTCTGAAGCTTCATTTTCGACAAACCAAAACTCTCTTCAAGGTTTGTTAGTATAGGTGATGAGTAGCCTACTTTTAGCCGCAAGCCATTAGTACAAAAGAAGATAGAAAATGCTTGGATAAGAATTTTTGCGAAAAGAAAAAAATAGTCACCTTTTTTCAATATTTTCCTATAAGCCTTAAATCCCCAATTTACGACGTTTTTTGTTTTTGTTTTGATTCTGCGTGCTGAACAGCTAAACGGTTTTGCAAAAAAAAAACTGTCAACAGTAGGCCTACCTTTACGTTTACAGAAATGAGCAAAGTTTGGCGATTGAGATTTTTGACGATTTTTCAAAGTAATTATTTGTTCAATGCAAAGTTCATGCGACTCAGAAAAATTTTTTCAGGTTCTATTTTAGTTTCAGGATTCGAAAAACTAGTAGAATCCCGAAACTAAATTCAAGTCCTTTGCAAGAAGAATGATCTTTGCGCTTTGCGTTCGTTTTCTTAATAAAAATGCAAGGACAGAGAATACCTGAAAGTCGTCAATCGGCATAGAAAAACAACGCATTTTCTTCATAAAGGATACAAATGCAGTAATGAGAGATCTTCGCTGGACAACGTTTTCAATTTGTTTTTGTTTTTGCATCTTGAAGATAAAAGCCTGCCACAGTAACGCATAAATCGCTGCTGTTCAAAAAATCTTTGGAATTCTTTAAAGCTACTCAACGACATTCTGGCATTTTCTTTGAAAAATTCAATAATCGCTAATTTTGAGATACCATTTTTGAAGTTTGGATCCCCAAGGCTATGTAATGAAAATTCGCACTAAATTTTGTAAGGCGCCCTTCTTTGATTTTTTTGGGTACAAAACTGAAGTTACGTTCAGTATTTGAGATAGTGAATTTTCTTCAATACGCAAAGATTTTTGCATCAACCCAATTTCATATTTTTTTCTTGTTACAGGAGAACAGAATAGTTCTCTTGTCTCTTGTTGTTTGTTGAATCATGATGAATCCTCCCTCCCCCCTTAATCATAGAAAACTCGCAAAACAAAAAACTATCACTTTCACCTTGCCATCTGCTAACTTCTCCAAGTGTACACAAAATTCCTCGAGTTCGTCCTCGTCGTAGCTGGATGTTGGGGCGTACGCAATGAAGACGGTCAAGGCAGGGATTGATTTACATCTTGATAATCGCAAACGTCCGATTCGAGTTGTAAGATGTCGAACGAATCGATGTTCATGGCCAAACTCGTGTCGACAAGAACTCCCACTCCACCTACTCCTCGACTGTCGCATGTTTCTAGGAACAGTTCTTCTCCAGTCTCAAATGTGGCGTTCAGCGAGTGGTGCCTCCTTGTCTCGGTCAGTCCGATGACGTCGTACTTGATCTTCCTTGCTTGCATCATGAGGTCTTCGATAGATGCGTCCGATGATCCTCGCGTTGTAAGTACAGATCGTCATCATAGTCCGTCTCGTTTTCGGCAGCCTACATCGCCTGTCAAACCTTGTCCCCACTGGCGCTGCCTTACCAGCGGCCCTTCAAAGATTAAAGGAGCTTTCCATATTATCACTGTGTCGAACAAGATTTTACTTGCAGGGAAGCTTGTTAGGCTCAAAACCCCCGCGAGGGACGATCGGAGCTTATTTGTTGGAGGCACTCAGAATTCGCCTTTCCACACACCTACCCGGGAAATTAGAGTACAAGCTTTTAGTGGAGGCAAGGAGTCCGTCCCCCGGCTCCGATTGCTTATCAGAGCAGGCGCAGGGTCGCTTTTGGTTGGCGATTGTCATCCCCCTATCCGCCACCTGGGGACGCCCCACGTAGCCTCGCGACTAACCGGCTGCGATCCCTCTATGAGGGAGACCCGTGGGTTTTGTGTGGTGATGCCTCTATCGCTGCTAAGGCCATACTCGAATCCGGATTCGACTTTGAGGAGGCGACTGTCATCTTCAATAGATTCAAGACTGTCGTGTTGTACCAAACTACGAGATTACCGGTGCTTCCATTGGAGGCCATCAAATCTAAAGAAGCTTTGTACACTTACGATTCAGTCGATGATGAAGTTCTTCAATATTATAGCGTGAATCGGTTTGTGCTCGCAAATGCCACGCGGTGCCACGCGGTATTGTTACACTGACAACCAGGAAGGAACACACACAACACCACTTTGCGCACGTTTACCTCAAACTTGGGTAATTAAACCCTCATACAAAATACTTGAATGCAACAAATACGAATAAATCTATGACAAAGATAAAGCACTGTGATATGGCAATTAGGCACAGAAAATACCAAAATATGACGCAAATGAATGATACAAGCGTACTTTACCGTTAAGCAACCAAAAACAGGAAGTGTGTTTGCAAGGAAGTGCGTAGGCATTTTTCAGCGCAATTGACCACAAGAAAAGTGTTGAAAAGTGCGTTGAGCAGAAATTGTCCTCAGAGTTCTTTTTGGCGCGCAATCGAAAATGGACAGCAGATGAGAGGCATACATTAAAAACAATGTTGACAAAAGAGGGAGAAAAACGACTGACTGAACATGAGCGGCCGCTGCCGCTTGCATCTCAAGGACTGCCGCACAAGCTGTAAACTTAACAGAAACATTACAATAAAAAGTTCAAAGTCTCAAAACATGTCATGCGATGATACCGTATCCGATCACTGCGATAACGATACCGTATCCGATCGCGGCGATACTCCCCCGGGGCTAGTGGGATGGGTCCTGGGGGTGCTCCTGAATTTCCATGTCGATTTGCTTGAGGAAGTTGCTGGAAGTTTCCTTGCTTCGATCGCTCTGCTTTTTCAATTTGATCGAAAATGTCCTGACTTCTGTCGGGTAGCTCGCATAGGGCGGAATGATGCCCTGTCTCGCGGCAATGGAAACACTTGGTGTAAAATTTTCGACAAAGATTTCCTCCAGCGCAGTATTCGAGACAGGTTTCGCATCTGTTGCTCGCTTCGAGAAGTTCTCGTCTTTCCCTGCCCGTCGGTACCTCCGGGCAAGAGTCGGAATAATGATATCCGACAGCGCTACAGAATGCGCATGACATGTTCCTTTCCGTGTCCTTACGAATCTCGCCTTTGTGGTATCTACGCGGCCCGCAAGTATTTTCCTTTTCCAGGGCGTCGATCAACAGGTTCAAGTCGTGTATCGCCTGCAGGGTTTGCTTCTTCTCCACTTGTAGCGCTGACAACAAATCCTCATTGCGCAAGCGGGCTTCTTGAGGTCTTTCCATCGCTTCCTCATTTCTTGGAGGTTCGTCGGCGTGCGCTTCATTTTCTCCCATTTTCGGTTCTTCCATTTGGACTTCCTCTACTTGCGGTTCTTCGGACGGCGCTGCCTCCTCCATCTCTATCACAAGTTCTTCGACATATTCCTGGTTGTTCCGAATGGTTTCGGCTTCACGCTGACCCATGTGCGCGTCGTCATCTCCTTTTTCCATCGATTCCACTCCGATATCTTCTGGCTGAGTTTTCTCCTTGACAGCAGCAGCGTCTGCGCCCTCCCCCTCTTCGCTGAGGAGTTCGGCGTTTGACTGTACATCCAAGCTTAAATTCTTCAGCGCTGCTTCGATCGCGGTTGTCAAGTTGTTTATTGCTTTTCGTAGCTTGCGCGCCTCGTTCTGTAACTGTATCTTTCTCTTCAATTTCGTCGCGCACTGCTTCGAGGATCTTTGAGAGGTAGTCCATGATCTCTTGCTGGTGCTGGAGAGCGCAATGTATCGTGCGGACTTTGTTCGAGTCTCTTCATTTGGTCTGAAAATTATATTTTTCCTAACATTTTTTTTTGGTTTTCTTATTTTTTTAATTTTTTTTGCTTTTTCTAAAGTTCAGTTATATGTACAGTTGCTACATATAATTGTGGCGCTTTTATCTGTTAGAGATTTTTGATGTGATGTTCCGTTTTTCTTCCCGTTCTGGCCTTTTGTTTACCAATCATGCGCAGAGCGTAGCATCCTAATCGTAATGGAAGCAATGTGAGCGCAAAAAACACTTTCAGCACGGAACCGAGTATTTTCCAACCCAATGTCTGCAGACAAAGATACGTAGCTAGAAGAGCGCCCGCGACTGCTATGAGCGCTATGACGACGGTTTTGTACCAACTAAATAAAAGTTCTGCGATATGTGCGAAATCAGGCCATGCTATTTCATTATATATTGCGCTATTTCCTTTCAGTTTAGCGCAACGTGATGTAGCGGTCCTACGTATTTCAGAATGCCTGAAATCGTAAATGTTTGCGATTTTGTGCCGCATTTTATGGTGCAGTTCAGATTTTGTCTAGCGCTGCTGAAATGAAAGCGCAACGTTGAATGCGGTGACGAGGGGGCGCATGGTATCACAAATGCGTCTCCCTGGCAAAGGACTTCTCCTATTGTTGTTGCTTCTGATTTGCAGTCTATGCGCGCTTCTGCACCTTTTGCGCAGTTATAGCATCCGCTGAGGTGAGAGTCACTAACAATGCAAATATTGTTGTCAATCTCCACTAGTGCTGTTTCAAAAATTTTCTCAAAATTTGCTGTGAACTCTGCGGAAACCATATGCGGAATATGCGCAGTGAGTTGGTTTTTCCGAAGTGACAGTTCCCAAAATGGAGTTTTCAGCGGCACTTTGCGTTGTATTTTGTCAAACTCTTCTTGAACTTGTGGTTGTAAGCATTGGCAGTTGACCTTGTTTTCTGCGCCTTCGCACCTGCAGTTGTCGCTAAACGAGCAGTTAAACTCTATAGCTTTCTCTTTGTTTTCACAGCGCAAATTTGGCTCGATGTCGCTTGACCATAAGGCGGTGTCTATGCCGTTTGTGATAAATTTTTGGGTTGTGAACGGTATTGGTGGAACAGCGCAAACAGTGAGCATAATCTTCAACATCGGAAGCGTTATGGGTATATTTGGAGTGGCTGCAATTATATAGCTTCTTTTACCCAGTTTTAGCTCTTCTACGATTACTTCCACCTTTACTACTTCTTTCCACTGCGCACAGCGAAAAATTTCGAAGATTTCGGAATTTTGTGGGGTGGCGTAAATTCGATAAAAAAGACATCCTGCGCTTGGATAGAAACAATCGCAGCCTATGCCCCCGCATGATTCTAAGCATCCAGTTCTGCCTGGATACTGATTCCCTTCGCTCAACTCTGGCAATAACGTGGATTCATTTACTGCTGCACATTTCGACCCAACACACGAGCCCATGTGTGCGCACCGCTTGCTGTCAATAACGTTCAACTTAGTTGCTCGTGTGAAGAACACGCTTTCTTTTGCGCATGTCAGTCTTAGACCGTGCCACCGTATTTTTACGTTAGCGACGAGCGATGTGTTTTTGACTAGGCGCAAACATGCCTCCTGCATAAACGAGTTGATCTTCAAAACTTCTGTTATACTAGTTTTGCAAGTCTCTTTTTCCTTTGAAACGATACAATTGGTGGATTGATGTTCGAGGACATTGATTTCTTGACAGGAGAGTACTCCAAAGTGTTGTTGCTCTATGACTATCGTAAATAGCGCTAACGCCGCAGCTATCTTTTGCGCTCTTGAATATCCACGTCTGCGCAGTTTGCGAACTATGTAAATGACGCACCTGCCCATAATTCGCAAAGTGATAGTGCAGATTATTCTTAATGCATTGATTGAAAATTTTAGCGACTTTACCGTTAGCGCTGTTATCCACAGAAGTGTATATAACACTGTACTGCCAATGTATAAAATGAAAGCTATGAGGAAGATAGCTCCTTTTGGCCAACACTCAGGGTTGAACAGTAGCTTGTCGCAAATCATGCAGTCAATATTCCTACAGAAATCAAGAGCGGGGCAAAGAGTTGAGATGGTAGTAATGCGTCCATTATCGATCCATTTGACCGTTACCAGATAGTCGTGCAATGTAATTTCCGCTGGGGGTCTTACGAAGTGTGTGTTATTCTGATCGTTTTTTCGCACTTCGCAAAATGTTTCTGCGCAGATTTCGGGACTGGTTTTTGCAAAAGATGTTACTGTAACACCGTTTTGTGCGCAAGAAATCTTCGTTATCACTTCGGTGCGCCCCAAGTTGAATTGCATGAGCAGGATCATGAGGTGGAACAGAAACCAGTGTTTTGAGGGCTTGGCTGTAGTTGGTGCCTTTGTCGTGACGGTTTCTGTATACTGTATGGGTTTTCTCGCGCGTAATTCGTATCTGGAGTTCTCGCGCTGTGATGGAATGTTTTGGATCGGATCTTGAGCTGTTTCTTGCTCTTGTAATGTAGCATTCTTGAGTTCTTCATCATCGAGTTCGAGGGGAACCAGTAAGTTTACAGGACGGTGAATTTTTCTCTTAGTGGATGTCACTAGTTCCACTTCGCGTACTTGGTTATCCGCGCCGGGTAAAAGTTTTGTAATGCGTCCTAATCTCCATTCGTTGCGCGGGAGCACTGGATCCGTGATTAAAACCACATTTCCCACTTTTGGCGTCTGTTGCCCCGATCGTTTCGAAGCTACGCATTTTTTGTGCTTTTCGCGCAAACTAGTGAGATATTGATGCTTCCATATTTTCCAGAATCTTTCTACGTGTTTTTGAGATTTTTCTAGCGCTTCTTCGGCTTCTCTCCGCGTCTTTAGCGCTTGATTTTCTTGAGGAAGCAAATAATCGGGATCTTGATTTTGAGATCTCGTATGCGCTTGCGGGAGGGTCAGAACTATCTCTTTTTGTAGGAAATCAATAGGACGCAGTGCACTAAATTCTTCCAAGTCAGCGCTTTGATACGTCAGTGGCCTAGAATTCAAGCAGGCTTCTATCTCAGTCAGAAAGGTAACGAGTTGGTCTACGGTTGGCATTGGCATGCAGCGCAGAAGCGCTCATAGAACCCCCCGCCAGGGAGCATACGGCGTGATATGATACCAGTGAATTTCCTGGTCTGCGAAAGTTCGCGCTAGTTCTTCATTCAAGTCTGATATCCCTTTTTCGGCGCTTAGGATCACTTCGCATAAAAGGAAAGTGGGCGCGTTATCACAAGTGATGGATGTTGGTATTCCCCTTCTTGCGATGAATCTCCTTAGCGCATTTAGGAAGTCTATTATAGCCATGCTTTGCACGAATTCCAGATGTACTAGGCGCGTTACAGTGCATGTAAAAATGCAACCGTAGGTTTTTCTTTGCTCGTTATTTTCTTTGGAAATTGGTAGGTCGAAAAAGTCTAATCCTACGTGTTGAAATGGACGACTTATTTGCACTCTTCTTTCTGGGAGGTCAGTCGTGTAAGGGTATGCGTATGGCCGACCGTTGAATCTTTTACAATTCGCGCACCGAGAAACCTCTTTCCTTACTTGTTGCCGTAGCTTGGGGATCCAATAACGCGTGCGCACTGTAGCTATTGTGTGGTCGATTCCTCTATGGTAATTGCCATGCGCTTCGTGGATTATAAGCTTTGCTAATGGCGTATTCGGCCCTATATAGATTGGATTTTTTGCGCTTTCGTTTATGGGGGAGTTGCCTAACCGTCCCTTAGATCGCCAGATTTTTTGGTCATCTTCAAAGAGTCTCAGTGAGTTTTCCAGGGACTTGCGCAAAGATTCAGACAAAAATTGTTGCTGATGATTTCTGACCAAGGCTAATCGCGCTGCTTTGATCGTGGTACCATTCAAAGGCAATTCCGGGAGGACTGAGTTTAGCTCGGGGATGTTTTCCATGATTTTCTTCTTTTGCGAAAATGAAAATGTGCGCATTAATTTGTAAACAAACACTAGAACATGCGCAGCAATTCGTTTCGCTTTTTTCAGCGAGCTAAATCTGCTCAAGTCTAGTAGATCACTTTGCTGATTTTGGATTTTGGCATCAGGTGTTGTCGTTATTTCGAAACACTGAGTTTCGTCGGCTTGCAGTTCTACTTCGTATGTTGGAAGTGCCCATGTTTCTATTGGTTCGCGCAAAAATTCTGGGCCATGCCATCAGAAGTGGTTTTCAAGCTGTACTCTCGTCAGACCTTTGGTTCCCGCATCCGCAGGATTATCCTTCGAGTTTACGTATTTGAATATGGTTACTGCGCCTTTCTCTTTGAGTGCCAAAACGATCTTTTGAATTTCCCTAAGTCTGTTATTGATGAGCACCCCTGCGTTTGTACCGTTTGGCATGTTTGATACCCAGTTGAGGACAATCTGAGAATCCGAAAATAGAAATATCTGCGAAATTTGATTGATTTTTGCACTTTTCTGCAGCGCTTTGTAGATGGAAAGCGCGAGTCGTGCAGCTATGGTTAGCGCATTCATTTCCATTTTAGGTATTGTCGCTGTTGATCTTATTGAGGGAAGTTTACACTTGGCCATGATTAGTGTTGCATTCCCTGTCTTGAATAAATACGCGCAGGCTGCCATAGCGATCTCGCTCGCATCAGCGAAAATGGCAAGCTTGGTATGTTTCAGTTCTGGCAGCATCCTTCTAGGGAAATGACGCTGGAATCCGTCCGCGTCGTTAACGATCATATTCCATTCTTGGGAAAGTTCTTCCGATAGTATTTCATCCCAACTGTATCGTTGTTTCCAAAGTTCTTGTTGGAAATGTTTTGCTCGCGTTATTAGGGGGGTTAGCCAACCGAATGGGTCATAAACAGACGCGATCTGCCTTGCTACCTCGCGTTTTGTGATTGGCGATGTAGAAGACATAACACACTGTATGACCAATTCGTCATTTTCCGCTTTCCAGGTTACCCCTAGAACTTTTTGTTCCGATGATTTTGCGCAAGCTTCAATGGGTATTCTGTCGCGCACTGCATGCGTATTTGAGAGGAATTCGCGCAGGTTCATGCCAATTTCTGCGAATATATCTCGCGCTTCTTCCGCTTTCTTTTCCATTTCTTCTGTTGAATCTGCTCCCAGTATCACGTTGTCGACATACAGGGTGTCCCAAAAAAATGTGAACACTGTTTGATCGTTAATAACTCCGTTGCTTTCATGTCTTTCGCCGAGCTTGAGGCACCATTCTGTAGAGCGAGGATAAACATAGATTTACAGTATGGAGCGAATCATCGATCGCTCTTCGTTACTGTAGGATTACGGTATGAACTTTCAGCATGTGCATCCATTGTGAAATATGCCATTCGAGAAAGTTTTCCCAAAAAATCTGAAAAATTGTGTACTAGGGTTTTCGCGCACGCTGATTTTACTGCGCATCTTTTTGCAAGTGTTTTTAGCTTTTTTGACGGTGTAATCACATTTCTGACAAATGCTGGAAATTCGGTTATTACGGTTTACCTGAGATAACTTTGGAAAGAAGCATCGCAGTAAACAGGAAACTTCATATTCGAAATCAGCGGCTGCCATTGCCATAGTATAGGAGTTTTTGGCTTGTTTGGTTTTGTTCCGAGGCAGAACATGGCCTCCAATAAGCTAAAATCCTTGTCGAAGTTCCTACCGTAATCCTACAGTAATGAAGATTGATAGACGATTCGCGCCATGATGCAAATCTAAGTTGAACCTCGCTCTAAAGAATGGTGCCTCAAGCTCGGCGAAAGACATGAAAGCAACGGAGTTATTAACAATCAAACAGTGTTCACATTTTTTTGGGACACCCTGTATATGTTTTCCTCTATTTCCTCTGCTAGCAGTTTGTGCGCGCTCATGTTCTTTAAATGATACTTCACCGTTGCTGCCAATAGAAACGGTGAGACCTTTAAACCAAAAGGTACGCGCGTAAAGCGGTATGTGATTATGTTGTCGTCGTCCACCGGGGCGGTAGGGTTCCGAACCCAGTAAAATCGCGTTGCATCTCTATCGCATTCATTTGAGCGCACTTGTAGAAAAGCCTTTTCTACGTCAGCGGTGGAAACGTATGCTTTCGCGCGGAATCTCAGCAGCATCTCATATATCTCGGGTAAAATCAAAGGGCTGAGATGATGCGTCAAAGACGATGCGCATTTTTGTTGTCTCTTTTTGAGGGGTAATGACCGCTTGGTGTGGAATGTAGTGTAAAATTTTTCCCTCAGGTGGTTGGTCATTTGGGATCTCTTCGATAATCCCCTTTTTCGCTTGCTCCCTGAACGTTTGATCGTAGTTCTCTAACAGTTTTGGTCTTGATTGCAGCATCTCCAGAGAGCTTTCCAGTCTCCTCAATGCTATCTCCTTGTTGGAGGGAAGCGGCGGGTGATTATCTTTATATGGTAGGCGCACGTAGTAGCCGTCACTACGTCTCTCAATGGTTTGCTCAAAAAAGTTTTCGACCCTCTTATTGACCGCTTCTTTTTCTGCGCATTTTATTCCGGTGTATTCGCAGATCCCAGCTGAATCAATTGCCTAATACTTGTCCCACTTTGTCAGTTCCTCTTCCCAATTCATAAAGACATTTACCGCGTTTACAGTGGGAAATGCTTTATGCGCACTTTGCGTCTCTTTGTTTATTTTATCTTGCTTCCCTGTGAGCAAGTAGCCCAGCCTAGAGGGAATAAGTTTCAACCCCGAAGGTAGGGTGTATTGGGGGTTGGTACTATCTAAAAGTTCCCACAGTTGGTCACAGCCGAGTAGAATCTGAGGCACAGAATCTTCTCTGAAATGTTCTTTTGACAAAGTTATCTTGTGCTTCGCGATAAACTCGGCATCCTTTGGAGAAAGGACCACTGCTTTCCCTAGACTCATTAGCGCTGGTGTTACGTATAGTCGAATGTTGTGTCTCTCCCCAATTTGGTCCCACAGGTCTAGTGATGTTACTCCACATGTCGTGGTTGTTGGTGTTTCAGCGCCAAACGTATACATTGTAAATGTTTTTGTTTCTTTGCACTGCAGTCCCAAGTCCCGCGCAAGCCTTTCATTTATGAACGACTGATCCGCTCCCGTGTCCAGAAGGACTTCCACCTGCTTCCATTTCCCCGATTGGGCGCCTTTTACTCGGGCTTCTCCCGTCAGCAGTAAAACCTGAGCGTTGAAAATCTGTTTTCTGTGCTCTTCCAAGTGAAAAACCAATGTTTCGCTGCTTTCCTCCCTCGTGAGGTCAGCCTGGTTACTTTCAGTATTCGTTTGCACCACTTGTGCCCGTACTTTGTTCTCTGGCTTTTTGCCTTTTTCTTTTGTTTGGTTTCTGTGGCTACTATTGAAATTTGTAGGCTTTGGAAGCAAGGGATTACCGTTTCTTTTCTGTCTCTGCGGACAAAGGGTATAGTGATGCTTTTTACCCTCGCATGACCTGCATCCCTCTTTCATACAGACGTTGGCAAAATGCCCTTGTCTGCCGCAGTTGAGACATTTGTTGTTTTGTTGAAAAACCGATCGCCGCTCCGATAATGTTGCGTACTTTGTGCAGTTCAAAGCTGCGTGCTCGGTTGACGCGCAAAACATACATGGGAGCGGCGTTTTGCTTGCACGATTGAAATTTTGGCGCGTGACGTAATTTTCTGGTTTT
This sequence comes from Cylicocyclus nassatus, assembly GCA_958299035.1. NCBI lineage: Eukaryota > Metazoa > Nematoda > Chromadorea > Rhabditida > Strongylidae > Cylicocyclus > Cylicocyclus nassatus. The sequence continues at coordinate 15,852 of CATQJL010000337.1, forward strand.
TTGTAGTGTGTTTCGTTAACCTGTAACATTTCGTCGATGTGTTCTTCCATAGAGATAGTTTCCTCAAGCTCTTCGACTATCTCTTTCATTTTCCAATCACCCTCTTTCGTTCTTTCATGAACTCTTTTTTCTAGTACTTTGCGCTGGATTCGTATTGCAAATTTAGAGAGAATTTTGTGCGCCATAAACGAACCATCCAAGTTTACGCTTTTTGCTTGCAGCTGTGTTACTATAGGAATAATTTGCTCAAGAAGATGTCGTTACGCCGAGATTGATTGATTTTGTGCCTTAGTACTTTCGAGCAGAGGTGCGATAGTCGGAGCCGAGTCTCCGCCTACCTTCACTTTTGAGCTGATACCGGGTGACCACCTTCACTTTTGGGTTTGAAAAAATTTTTTTGCTGAAGCTTAAAAGAAAGAAAATAAGCAAAAGGAAAGTAAAAGAAAGTATTGAGAGCATATATCTATGTAGTAGGTCGATCTAGGCAGTAGGCAGCCGAGAACCAGAATTTCAAATGATAAAATAGCAAAAAATCATGGGAAATTTCCACTGTCATATATCTGGTAGTTGAAGATGTCAGCGATTGCGACTTCATAGGTTTTGAAGACCAAGTGTTGTTCTACCAGATAGTGAAAGAATCGAGTCGATTTGAGCAATGGCCGCCGAGAACGAGAATTTTGAAAAATTAAGCGATTTTAGGTTGCTTAGTGACAGCTAACGTTTAAACTCCTACAAATCTGGAATGTGAAGGTTTGCAATGTTGCGACTTCATAGGTGTAGAGCAAGAATTTCTCTATCGGAGAATATCTTAGCCGTGCCGATCCATTGAGATACCGCCGAGATCCAGGGTCTTGCAAAAGCAGGTAAAAATCCGCTTTTTGAACTTCAACAGCTCATAACTTCTTCAGAATTGCACGAATCATGTTGCGACCTCATAGGTTAGATTCTTCTCATCAAGAGCTTTCAGATGATATATAATATGTGGGGGTTTCGCGCCTTTTACGGCATATGCCTGGGGGTGGAGACTTTTCACCCCAAAGTCTCCACTGGCGGTCTCCGGCCAATACATTAACATGGGCGAGGTGGAGACTTTGGGGTGAAAAGTCTCCACCCTGGGTTAGAGCCGCAAAAATCTTTGAACCCCCCACATATTATATACCATCTGAAAGCTCTTGATGAGAAGAATCTAACCTATGAAGTCGCAACATGATTCCTGCAATACTGAAGAAGTTATGAGCTGTTGAAGTTCAAAAAGCGGTTTTTACCTGCTTTTTCAAGACCTTGAATCTCGGCGCTATTTCAATAGATCGGTACTGCTAAGACATAATCCGATGGAGAAATTTTTGCTCTACTAAACCTATGAATTCGCAACATTGCTCACCTTCACATTCCAGATTTAGTAAACTAACATGTGTACTAAGATTTTCTAACACTCTGTATAGCAAGGACAAGTTTTTGAAACTCGCTTCATCAGGTGGAATTGCGCTCGACGACAGTGCAACCATCTCGATTACTAAAATGTAAACCGCATGTGGTTCGCGGTTTTGTCTTGCACAGAAGAGTGGATGATAAGGCATTGCACTCATCAACGTTGCTTACTTCTTCGAGCGCACTCACATTGCTCACCAGCATCGATGATGTTACGATGTAATGAGCGCCAAGGACATGGCGTGAGTACTTCTTCATATTTTCACTAAATCCGCCGAGTGGTACAACCGTGTGAGGTACCCTACATTTTTTTCAACTGGCTGGATAGCAAATCTGAACTATTCTATCTATTTGGTGTATAACACTTGCAGGACCGCTCACTTTCACTTCCATGACACCTCTGTTCATCGATAGTACCGTTGCTCGCAGTCAGAGGTGCGATAGGGGGAGCCGGGTCCCCCAAAAGTGAAGGTGGTTTCAGCTACCACTGGCCGGCCAAAAGTGAAGGTGGTAGTGTCGGACACTCATCTCCCAAAAACGTCGACGGGGGGGGGGGGAGGTGCGGGGGGAGGCCCTCTTTAGGGCCACAGATACGATGAATATTAAAAATATCTATAAATTTTATTTATAAAAATTTAAAATAGACGTGTTTAGTAAATGGTGTATTTGGAAGTAGAAGTTTGTTGGACTGTACGGATTTTATTAAGCAAATTTTGTTATAACGTACAGCGAAGAAAGTAGATCGATCCAGGCAGTAACGGCTGAGAACCAGAATTTTGAATATTTGAATAGTGAAAAATCATGCGAAATTTCCACTGTTATAAATCTGTTGTTTGAAGATGTCAGCAGTTGCGACTTCATAGGTTTTGAAGAGTAGATGTTGCTCTATCAGCTAGTGAAGGAATCGGGTCGACTTAAGAGATAGTCGTTGAAAACCAGAGTTCTAAAACTTTTTGCCATTTTTGCGTGTTTTTTGACTTTTGAGAGTTAAACTCTTATAAATCTTGAATGTGGAAGTGTATGATGTTGCGACTTCATAGGTTTTATAGAGTAAGGTTTGCCTTATCAGAATATGTCTTGTCCGTTCCGATCCATTGAAACATCTCCGAGATCCAGGCTCTTGAAAAAGCAGGTAAAAAACAGCTTTTTGAACTTCAACAGCTCGTAACTTCTTCAGAACTGCATGAATCATGTTGCGACTTCATAGGTTAGATTCTTCTCATCAAGAGCTTTCAGATGATATATAATATGTGGGGGTTTAGAGCCTCCTGCGAATTATGACCGGGGGGGGAGACTTTTCAGGCCAAAGTCTCCCCCTCGCCCATTTTAATGTATTGGCTGGATGGGCGAGGGGGAGACTTTGGCCTAAAAAGTCTCCCCCCCCCGGGCATAATTCGTAGGAGGCTCTAAACCCTTACATATTATATATCATCTGAAAGCTCTTGATGAGAAGAATCTAACCTATGAAGTCGCAACATGATTCATGCAGTTCTGAAGAAGTTACGAGCTGTTGAAGTTCAAAAAGCTGTTTTTTACCTGCTTTTCCAAGAGCCTGGATCTCGGAGATGTTTCAATGGATCGGAACGGACAAGACATATTCTGATAAGGCAAACCTTACTCTATAAAACCTATGAAGTCGCAACATCATACACTTCCACATTCAAGATTTATAAGAGTTTAACTCTCAAAAGTCAAAAAACACGCAAAAATGGCAAAAAGTTTTAGAACTCTGGTTTTCAACGACTATCTCTTAAATCGACCCGATTCCTTCACTAGCTGATAGAGCAACATCTACTCTTCAAAACCTATGAAGTCGCAACTGCTGACATCTTCAAACAACAGATTTATAACAGTGGAAATTTCGCATGATTTTTCACTATTTAAATATTCAAAATTCTGGTTCTCCGCCGTTACTGCCTGGATCGACCTACTTCCTTCGCTATACGTTATAACATAATTTGCTCAATAAAATCCGTACAGTTTTGCTAAGCTTTACTTCCAAATACACCATTTACTAAAAACCTTTATTTTAAATATATATGCCGCCGTATACATAAATATATGCTTTCAATAATCTTTTTTGCGTTTGTTTTGCTTATTTTCCTTCTTTGTCGTCCAGCGAAAAATTTTTTATTCCAAAAGTGAAGGTGGTCACCCCGTACCAGCTCAAAAGTGAAGGTAGGGGGAGACTTGGCTCCCCCTATCGCACCTCTGCTCGCAGTGTATCACCATCAAATCTACTCTTGAGCACGGAAGCATTGAACCTTCCCAAACCCACCAGATTTGCAATGGCGGAGGGAAGATTGCTCTCACCACGATGGTTGATCACACGATGTGTTACGCGACAGTGGTTGAGAGCGATTTCTATCGCCATTAGCAATTTTGATCTGACTTGAGCGAACACGAATTCAAAACGAATCCCAAAGCTTTACATGGATTTTTTACACAAACAGTTGAAAAACCGGCAAGCATTACTTAGCTCTCACATGCAAGTTTTCAGTTCTAAAATTTCCGCCAAATTGTGCATTTGCGTTTTCATCTCAAGGACTTGTTTCATCAGTCAAAAATTCTGTAATGCAAACATACTACCATCACAAAATATTAATAATGTACCACTTATATATTGCTTACCTAAACTATTAGGTCGTTCCGAAAGTAACGTCGCTCTTTTCAAACGAACGCCACGTTTCGTGGAATCAAGATTTTTATGAGCTCTTAAGGTC